>JBAJNP010007548.1:0-22324 GCA_036877545.1 Yasuhikotakia modesta | reverse complement strand
CACATTTTAACTGAACGTATCCGGATGTTCAGGTCACGACACCTGTCCCATAAACCGCAGCTTCTCTCAGACGTGTTACGACATCTTTACATTTCAGGTGTGAGAACAGAGGAACGAGTGCAGGGGTGTGACACGGTCCTGTTTCAGACAAAGAGAAAAATGTGTGCCAGGTGTTTATACACACACACACACACACACTCACTCACTCACACACACACACACACACACACACACACACACACTCACTCACACACTCACACACAAACACACACACACTTTGGCAGGATAGTCCTTACCTGTCAAACTGCAGGTCATGACACATACATACAGAGAAACGGGCCGTCCTTCATGTAAACCTGCACAGTCTTTTAAAATTTATCACCTTCTTTTTTAACTGCTCAAGGATAGTTGACACTGTGTGCTGCATGAGGGCATGAGGGCCATAAATCACACACATCACTCTCTCCTGCCCCATCACCTCCCGAATGAGGAGCAACCGCCACATATGGAAAAATATGGACTCAACAGCAACACAAGCAGTGTGGAGGTCTGGTGGGATTTTCATCAGATGTTATACGGCGCTGAGCCGCAGCTTCAGAACAGAGCTGCTGACCTGCAGCGTGGAACCACTGATCAAGAACTTCCACATGTTCTTGTATCTCCAGCACGCTGGATATGAGGCCAGTTCATCACACTGAAGCTTTCTACCCTCTCTGCGATCTGAACGTTACAAAAATATTTACAGCCATTGAGCAATACATTTACAATAAGATCCACTCAGACGGATTAACAGCGTGTACTGCCAGCTCAACAATTTAATCTCCACACGAGACTCAATGTTATTCATCACAATTGTTTAGCCTACATTTAAAATGAAGCATCACATCTCAGGAACTGAGATGGTGCCAAATGGTTTCTACTGTAAATGTTTTGACCGTGTGAGATTTAAAACAGAACCCTGGAAGAACGAGACGAGAGAAAATGTTTCATGAATATTAACTATAAATGGAAAACAGAGTACGTGACAGTGATCTGACAGGACACATCAACTAACCAATCAGCTGCTGCTATAATCTAGACACAAATCCATCAGACTCTAAATATAATCTAAAACTCAATTAAAATGATTCACACAGAACTGAACCTGAAGTGTAGACTAACACTTTATGTGTCAGGACTGACACACAATATAACTATACAAGATTATAAAAACAAGCTCTAATAAATTGTGCACAATAAGATGAAGAATAAAGAGCATGTTGATCTGTGCACCCACTCACGCACACATACATACAGATCCTCTCTCTCTCCTACATATCAACTAGTGCAGCTTTCTCAGGTGTGATTTTAAGTGTGTAATATCACACAACCAGCACATCAAAGAGGAACGTTGTTTAAACTTGTGTGTTGAGGTAAGACAGCAGTTCTGTCACAATAGCTTCACAGTAAGTGTTTTACCTCCTCTCACCTGAGGAACCTGAAAACTGCTTCTCTATGATCAGAGAGGCTGGAATAAACATGGACTCTCACTGCAGAGGTTTCAGTCTGTGACAGTCTGCTTGAAAAACACTGAAGGTATGTTCCCTGAAGGCTGTATGGAAAACGTTTAGCTAGCCTTTATTATGGCAGCTGTTTTTTCCTGAATAATATATATAAAGAGACAGACACATCATCACCACAGCTGCAGCCTCTCATACAAATAACATCATGAAATTCAGTTGCAGAATAAGAGCTGATTTATGAGACGCTCTCACCAAAACGAGAGCTTTTGAGTTTGCGTGATACATCCATCTTCTCTTATCTTCCTCAGTTTCTCCAGCCCCCTTCAGCCCCAATAACACACCGTGATCTATGTCCTGCCCCTCTCACGCCCGCCGGGCGACAGAGACCAGAGGCTGAATCAATTTATTGGTGGGGGGATTTCTCAAAGTATGACATAACGGCCTTTTCAAAACACACACAAACAATCATGAGCAGCAGTTTGACTTTCACACAAGACCCCGTGGGTCACGTTACTCATCTTCCTTTCAAACAAACAGCCCTGAGAAAACCTGATGTGCGCCATGTCCGCTGGTCAGAGCTTCTCCTATGACAACATTACAGTGACAACACCTGCCAGCACCTCTGCGCCGGCCGGAGCGCATGTTTGCATGCGTGAGAAAGATCTTGTTGACAACAGACAGCTGTGAAGACGAGTGTGAGTGCAGGAGAACATGAGAGAACATGCAGCAGGTCTTCTGCTTGACTCTCTGTGCTGCAAGTTCTCAGATAATCACTATAAGGACAGACATAAAAATCATAATGATGCAAATATTAAAGTGATGAAGGTCAGCTTGTCCTTCTGATGTCATCATGCAAGGCTGTGAGGTCACATGACATCATACCCAGAGTCTTACCTGGCGAAGAACGACGCAGCCGCGGAGGTTCCGCTAGATGGTGCTGTGGTGGGGGGAGCTGCAGGGCTGCTGTATGCTGAAGGGCGGTCGGCGTTGTATCGGTTCAGCGCGGCCTCGGTTAGACCCTCCCTGTTGGCCTCTGACACCATCTGAGAGATCTGCGTGTGAGTAAAACGCATCTGCATGTGAGAAAACTCCTGACAGTGGCCAGTACAACATAACATAACAATTAAACAGAAGCGAGTGACTTTATTAACAAATAAGCATAATATAATTTAGCTAATGTTCTCAGTTTGCTAGTTTATGGCCCCTAAGACTCATTTTTTCCCAGACATGCTGAGAAAATAGTGAGAACATGTTGTATTCGTGTCCAAACTACCGTGGGGCGCGCGTGCGTCTCTGGCAAGCGTCTGGGGTCACGCGGTGGCAGCGAGTAAGTTTAGCAGCGGTTCTGTCAGAGCTTCAGATAAACGTGTTTAGCTTGAGTCATGAGAAACAGCTCTGATAATCACACTGCAATGGGCCTGTGGCACAACCGGCTTTCTTAAACAAGCACACAGACAGACTCACTCGGGGAGATTTGGAAATAATCTTGGCACCCTCCCCTGACCGGCTCTGTAAATAGACAGAGAGGACGCGTCTGTCGCTGCGGGTCTGTCCTTTCTCCCCAAATAAGGACATGCATGTCCCTGAGGACGACAGTGAAACAGCAGCTCTGTGTGTTTACCCAGAATGCTTTACAAGTGCAGACAAGTATCACCAAGATTAGTTTGATCAGACAGTGAGAAAATCCAGATGTGTGTGTGAGGGGGGTGCATTTGTACATTTACAGTCTGCTTGTAGATTTACTAATATTATTATGGCTTTGAAGTTTTGGTGTGTTATTTTTCCATATTCAGTATTTATGATGCTAAATGTTTGAATGTTGATGTTTTCCCCTCCAGGAATTGTTTGGGATCGGTGGGCATTTACACCCCAACCTGTAGTCTTCCCAAATAAAAGCAGAATTATCACATCATTGACATTCAGAGGCGTCTCCAGAGTTTAAGGTGTTAACTCTGTCTGGCTAGGGATGCGGTGGCAAAACTCACAGCTGCTGTAAATGACACTGATAGCACATGAATGATATATTTAGAAACGTTAAATGCATGTAACATGGATTTCCAGAGGATGTATTTGTACCTGACAACTGCTGCAGAGTGAAACAAATGGAATGAGATCTTGAGAATGGACACAAACCATTAATAATGTGATAGCAGCTAATAATGGACACAGTATTGATTTTCTGCCATCAAAAGGTCTTTATCAGTCATACAGATTTATAAAACCACGGACATAAATTAAACTAACCTTCAAAACGCTCTATAAGGCTTTGTATAAAGAATAATGTTGGCAGTTTCCAAGCATTCCCAAAGCAGTTTTTCCTGCCCGGCCCCCGCAGTCAGACAATTTATAGAAACAAACTACAAAAATGGGCATTTTGACATCAGTATCTATAAACACACAGTAACAAATGGCCGCCAGTGTTTAGACATAAATGTATATTCAGGGCTAACTTACTTATGGCCCCCCCTCGTAAGTGTGAACTCATCATGAGCCAATCATAACAGACTTCATTTTCATATCATGTTAAAGATACAGTGGCAAATATGGGCTGTTTATTCTATGGGAGAGGGTAAAAACACACAATGTGAAACTGAAGAGGGTGAACAATAAAACAATAAGAGGCTTCAGGGTAAAATGTTGCACAGATCTAGAGAATATGGAGCAACTGAATCTTTAAAGAATGTTTGTTTTCTCTGGGCTAAATGGCACTTCTGTGCTCAGGGTGACATTAAAAAGACTCAGAGCAATTTACAGCCAATCAGATCACGTGTGAAGTCAAGGATGATCTGCCATCTGTTGTGCAGGAATGAGAAAAAACATGAAATACTATCAGTGCCAACAAACTGACTGCAGCTCTCTGCCCACCCACCTGCTCAGCCCAGCATCTCCTCTCTTTACCTCAGCCCAGCATCTCCTCTCACTCCCTCAGCCCAGCATCTCCTTTCACTTCCTCAGCTCTCATCTCAATCATCTCTGACGTTTGTCCATCTACAGCCATCCTGCATCTTTCCTTCTTTTTCTCACATTCTCTGTCACAGATCTGCTAACGCATGACAATGAGAACTGCCTAAAATGTTTTATGATATACAAAAAAAATATTATATGATATATAAAAGTAAAATACACTCTTTATATTGTGACTATTTCAAAAAATTATTATTGATAATGCATTTACAGTAGTTACAAAATACGATAAACAACAGAATCACTGCTTGTGTTGACTGCATAACGCCTGTATCAATTTCATAAATCTGACTTTTGTTCGATTAAATAAACAGACCAGCCATAAAAACATTACTGCTAATTAAGTCCAATTAACTCTGAATCAACACCAGAGAAGCAGATCATGAAAACATAGTGTTTTAAAATTGCTATAAAACACAGAGGACAAACCAAATATTTATTGTCCGGTTGCCCTGTAGAGAAACATCAACCAGCGATTTATTCAAACATATTAGAAAACCTTGAGTGCAATTATGGCAGCTCATGCACATGACAGATTGCCGAGCGCGTCCCTGCAGCCGTGCGCGTGAATCAATATCCAGCACTTTTATTTTTATGGATGTCTTATTTCATGCGACTCTACAGCAGGCCGGCCCCCCGTGTGTCTGCAGCGGCTCCGGGGCCCCGTGAAAGCAGGACCCACTGCAGGTGTGATGGATGAGGAAGGAGAACGTTTCTGGGTGTGGAAATCTCCTGATGCAGCACAAACTCCCGAGAGAGAGAGGAGAGATGTAAACGGAGCCTTTGAATGGAGGTTTCCTTCACCCTGTTCTCCAGCGGGGCCCTGCACGCCCGTACGGACGGCCTTCCTCATTCATCATCATTAAAGCAGGAACACACTGCACACTTCCAAATCCTCCCTGGATGTCTCAACTTCTCCTCATGCTTTGTGTTTCTGTGTCTGTCACAGATGTGCGCAGTGAGAGCAGGAGGTTACGCTGGAAACGAGGCACACAGAGCAGCAGAGGGACGTTTCAGTCCAGACACGCTGCAGAACGACATAAAACAATGGAAAGTGCTGAAGGGATGAAATATACTGTCACTGAGATGCGTGAGGAAACATAAGTGCTGTGAAAACAGAGAGAGAGGCTGAGCAACCATCTCTGTCAGATAAAAGCCCCACAAACCCAATTCTCTCTGGAGCTAATGGCTCTACCATCTCTTTCTCTCTTTCTCTCTCCCTCTCTCTCTCTCTCTCTCTCTCTCTCTCTCTCTGGAAATAACAAATGGAGTAATTTGAAGTTTTTATGTCTTTGGTAGTGACCAATGATCTTCAGGCAGAAGAACAATAGATGGGTGTAAAAGATGAGCAAGAAACTTTTATGCTTTCTTCACAAAGGCTCATCCTGCAAAATCTTACAAAGAAACACTGACTGTTGTTTACTGTGATATTTCTGTGAACTCAGAGCCTCTGTTCTTCTTTAAAACACTGACTGGTGATCACTGAGTTAAGCTAACTCTTGTTTTACTCTGTCACAATCTTCAGCTCAACACAAAGAGACTCTGAAAGATTCAGACTTCATGTTTTTAGAGAGAGACTCACACACAATCTCACAGATGCTCTTTGTCCTGCCAAGCTACAAGAAATCAATTTAAAAAAGAGCTGCTCTGTTTGCAATTTTAGGTTGCAAAAACATTTCCCTAATGTTTCCATTAGCAACAAAAACCATAAAAATGTTATTTTGAATGTTTTAGGAACAATCAAAACATCCCACATTCTAGAATTCTGACAGTCTGATTTTAGAAAAAGAGGATAAGAGAAAAGATAAGAGGATAAGAAAAGTCCACATGTAACGTCAGGACACTGTGTGTGGCATCCCAGCTGCTTTTATAACACAGTCCTGCATGCAGAGTAATTGTCACTATCTGAGTTTCTCTGCAACACAAGCTTAACAGCATCCTGTGAATATAAACCAGCCCCCTGGACACAGATAGACAGAGAGTGAGAGATAGAGAGAAAAACAGAGCATAAGTAAACAGACTTTAAAAACACAGAAGTCACAAACACTCGCTGAGATAAAGACGCTGACATCAGCTCGTGAGGAGAAGAACAGGAGAAGATTTTATCCGAAGAAAGACATAATCAGACAGAGTTACGGGTGTGTCTACAGTCTAAATGACTTCCTGTTAACTTCTGCCTGACTCAAAACCCACCGTGACTAAATCACAAACTCTGACCGACACATTAAATCACTGATTTTCCTTTATTAGAACATTAGCTTTAAAAATATCTAGCCTAAAAAATAAAACATTTGGTTGTATTTAATGTTCTTTCTGATTTGTTTTAAATGACCTGATGTTCGTTTGCATTGCAAATAACAGAATTTCTGTTCTCAAGACTTTGTTTTCTTTAACAGAATGGTTCAGATTCTGTAACCTAAAACAGCCAACAGTTAAACTAGGTGCATTTATTTCAGTATTTCAGTTTGTAAAAATCACAAATGCCTGGAAACTCATAATCTGTGACATTTTCCTCAATTAAAATCTGCTGTTATTGTAGTATAATGTTAATGTATAATGTAATACTGTGTGTGTGTGTGTCTCATTAAGACACAGTTGCAGTTAAACTGTATCATAACATAATGCTCCACATTAATTATTCATGACAGTGTAAATACAATATGTCTTTGTTAGCAGATGTCACCACATTAAACAACAGCTACATACAATGATGAAACTGTGAAAAATAACCCGGCCCTGTGTGCACAAGGCAAACTTTTGACCTGCATTTCTAACCGTTCCGTCAGATCAGAGTCACACTGAAATCTTTGTTTCTGCACACAAGTTCAGTGAAGGGTCACGTGTCACAAACACTTCTGTTATCTTAATGGGATTTTTAAGACCTGATTATTTAAATTCAATTAAGAATGTTTTACACACTCAACCACTTAAACGGAGACACAAATATAACCAACTTAACATTCCTCAAGTCCATCTATAAACAACATTATTTAGAGCTGAGAGATTCAGAACTAAACTCTTCTACATAGTGACCTGCCTGCTAGATTTTGATTCTACATGTAAATAGTCATTTAATAATAAAAATCATAATTAGCCATCTTATGAGCCTAATTCTGAGAAATACTGACATACTCCCAAGATTATAAAATTATATATATAAAAGCATGTTATTGTTTCTATGAGCACCGAGGAGAGAGTCTCTCACACAACATTCCATTACATCTAATGGAGTTTAAATCAGCTGACAGTCACAGAGACTCCAGAAGATCCGTCTGATGTCGTCTAATCAACCTGCTGTGATTTAATTGAGTTAGACTCACTAACCGACCCTTGAGAGCCTCAGCTCAGTTCTCTTCCCGCAGACTGACAACATATGCTAAGGTTTCGAAGCAAATTATCCCTCTTAAAACAAAATCTCTCACTTGGACCCTGTTCAAACATTTGCTCAAATATGAGCTTTACCTTTGTTAGTAGCATTGTGGTGGTTTCTGGATCGTTCTGGGAAAAACTAGGAACTGGGCCCCAAATAGACTGAACATCAGTTGCCTGCCTGACTGAATTTAATGGTTTGGTTTCCAGTGATATAACGTAGATCTCATCTGCTACAGATACAGGAAAACAAAATTAACTTGCTTTCCAAGGTTTTCAGTCACCGCAACACACAGCAGACTAACAAAATAAAGCTTTTAAACAGACAAATCAATCAAATTAAATACTCTCAAGAGATGTGATGGTCTGATTGGTCCATGTGATGCGATTGGATCTCCTCTTTTGACATCCCTCCTTACTCAGAGGGTCCACGGACACCCAATGCAGTCAAAAATGTAATTGCTTGCGGTCTGATGTACATTAGAGGACTGATGATGTACATCATCAGACAGCATTAACCACAACCTGTAAATGCTCCTATTACAGCACACTGCTCCCTAAAGAGACAGGACGCTGCTCCCTAAAGAGACAGGACGCTGCTCCCTAAAGAAACAGGATGCCATTAACTGTAAAAAATCACCAGAACCTGATGTTCTGATGTCTGCAGTTACATTCTGAGCTGAACAAAATCAAACATCTTTAGTGACTGATCTGAAAAACTACAGCAGCAGCAACTCACGCAGCCCACAAAGTAACACTATTAAGTGTGCATTAAGAACACAGCATCAACTGATCACAGCAGAATTTTGTGCTAGCAGCTAAACAGTGTGTTACTCGAATAAGCATGAAAACATGTAACATTATATAACATAACATTAAATAAAATGTTTATTCATTTTCTGCATTAAATTCAAACTTATAAACTTAAATATATTAACTATATAGATATTAATTAATGTGACATGTCTAGCGTACAAGTCTATTAGTCTATTAGTCAGCTCACTAGATTGTAACCCCTGTAGTGGTTGTAAACGTGGAGAAATGTGATGTTCAGTAGGTTTACCTGGTAGGGATAAAGCGTGACCCCGTTGGCCCTTGAGATCTGGCCGGCGGTCCAGGTGCCGTCCACAAACTGATGTGTTTGGAGAGCAGCAGAGCTCAGCACAGCTCCATTACTGCTGCAGGGGCTGCTGGGTAAGTGAGGCTGCTGGGATGCGCTCGGCTTTCCTGCAAGGCCAGGGGAGTTGTTCTTCTTCTCCACCCCGCTGCTCACCCCCAGACTGTTGGGCTTGGACCCGTGTTTGGGATGGGCCGGATGGTGGGGGCTGGCACTGTTGGTGTTTGTTGGGGCAGAACCGCAGGTGGTGGCAGGACTGTTAGCAGCTGTGGAGGATGTGGGCTGGAAGGTCCAGTCTCGTGGTGGTGTGGGACCCTGGAGGACGCTGCGAGAACTCACGAGGGAGGCCAGAGATGGAGGTGAGCCAGGAGACACGTCGCACTGATCCAGACTCAGCACCATGTGGACAGCCTCCTGCTTCAGCTGACTCAAGTGGGTGGAGCAAATGTCACAGCGGCCGTCTCGCTCGTTCCACGCCTTGCGTGTGCTGTTGGGCACCTGCAGTTTATCATGGATGAGCAGGGAGAACGAGGGATCCTGAGAGAGAGAGAGAGAGAGAGAGAGAGAGAGAGAGAGTAAGTGATATGTACAACATTTTATTAAAAAGTTCCTTTGCCCACAAGCAAAAAGATTTGTGCTCAAACAGATCTGCTACTAAACGCGTCTTAAACCCGTTTATCTCTTTGGCTGTTTAATCAGAAAATAATTTGCAGCATTAATGTCAGGCTGAGAGAACACAGGCAGATAAAATCTCTTAAAGGTGCAGTAAGTGATTTTTGTGAAACACACACACACCTTCCTTTACACTACGTTAAACAGACAATAACAGCTGATTGGCTAAGAGAGTGTTATGGTGTTGTGGTGATCGGTGTAATCCCCTATATTCTCTCCTAATTACACAGTCAGGACTTTGTGCAAACACAACAATTTTTCACACACACACACACACACACACACACACACACACACACACACACACACACACACACACACACACACACACACACACAGAACAGACATCTGGAAAACATTTACATAATTATTTGTTTGGGTGGTGATTTCAATTGTCAGCCTTCAGGAATTTTCATTGTGTATCACGTGTCAGCATGCATTTCATTTCACAACTTGTGCTTGATATAACCACAGAACAGCTCATCACTGGGGTGGGGTGTCACCGGGGGGCACATCCATGATTGACTCACAAATAACCTGTGGGGATCAAACTAGCAGCTTTTGGTTAACAGCCCCAAATCTCAACCACTACACCACCAGCTAATGACTGAAGTCTACAGATAATGTTACATTCACCTCAATAATAATAATATACGTTTTTATATAGACTAATCTTTCAGTAACTGTTTCACAGTACAGTAAAAAAAAACAATAATCACACACTTTGTTATTCTGAATTTGGTCTGCAGCTCTTCATTAGCATAAAACTGCCAATTATCTGGGTTTAGCTCATCATCACAACATGTGCTTGAGCAGCGCGTGAAATATAGATCATAATTATGCTTTGGCACGTGTTCACAGGATGCGGCCAAATGTGGGAAAGATTTTAATTAGTTTAATTGAGATACAATGAATGACATCATCTGTTCGTCATGCCAGGGCAGAGATGCATGCTGCAGAGGTGCATGGGTGCATGCTGCATGGGTGCATGCTGCAGAGGTGCATGCTTGCAACGACTTAGTGGACAACCAGAAGTAAACATAATACCCCATCTGTGAGTTGTTTTGTTTAAACATGAAATTTACACATAACAAAAGTTATGCCAAAAAGAAAAATAACGTTTCAGTATTTTTTTCATACTTGTGATTTAAATCTAACACCACTCAGATTAAAATATTAATCCACACACACTAGGATTCTGTCATATTATTCTCCCAGAAATAACAGAACTCATTATAATGGATCAATGTTTTTAAACTCCCACTTTGGACACGGCAGCTGTGATCTAATTAACATCTTAAATGATCTGAAAAACCACTTGACCTTTTGAGCAGGTAGACAGTATCTGTGAGACAGTATCTGTGAGACAGTATCTGTGAGACAGTATCTGTGAGACAGTGCAGCGGCTCTCAGACTGCAGCAGTCAGGCAGAGGTGTGCAGCTGAAAACAGCCAGTACAATAATTAACCTTAAACCTCAGAGCACAAATTGTTCTTCGGAGGCTCTACTAATGTGTAAAGAGTGAATCTGAATTAACAGAGCCAGATAATGACAGTGTAGCATTTGTTTAAAGCACATTACTGCAGCCATTTGGCTCTCGTTTAAACCTTCATATGCAAATCTGTGAGACGTCAAGCGCCAATTGGAGGGATATGAAAAAAAGGAGGGTTTTGGTGACATCATCTAAAAAGAAAATGATTTCAGAGAAAGTTATTACATGTTGATTGTATTATATATCTTAACATGCATAGAGTAGATTAACATGCATAGAGTAACTGTACACAATAAAACAAGTAAATGGGGTCCATCTTGAGTTTAGGCAACAGTTGTTTCTTTCAGTGTGTAATTGTAAACACACGCTTCACAATTTAATCACTGAGGAAAGTTACCAAATGCCTTCCCAGCTCACAGAGAACGTTCTCAAAACGTTTGACTATAGTTCTCTTAATCAAGGGTTTATGAGGGATCATTAAAACTTGGAGCGGCCTGACCTGAAGCGTGTCCTTACTGCACCTCTACCTCACCGCTGGCATCGCTCGCCCCAAACTCTCCCCAGACTCACGGCATCCGTCCAGCTAATCAAAGCAGAGCGTCAGTCGCAGTCAGTGAAGGAGAGAGACTGAAGGCCTGTGCTGATTAAAACCACACATTCCTGCTGTCAGTGGAAATCTAGAGGCTGATTCTCGTCTTACACAAGAAGCTTTGTGTCTGTCTCTCCTCCGCCCTGAACACTGAACAGTGACCTCTGGAGATCTCAGAGCTTAGGTTCACTCTCACAGAATAACCTACGGTTAAGAGAGCAGCGCTATACCAAAATAAAAGTCTCTGACGGGCTGCTGTTCTCCTGTGTGTTTCTGGTCCATGTCCAGGAGATGGAAACTCAATCTTGCATTACACACATAATGGCAACATCTACCCTCTGCCTGCACCTCTGCCTCATTGTGCATGCATACTGCTTGTGTTTTTGTGAGGAAGCTGTCTGTCCTGGTCTAACCCTGACTGGTTACCCATTTAACAGGAAACATTCTCAAAATGTTGGTTCTCCAAAGGTTCTCTCCAAAAGTACTTTTTTGTTATACAGCAAATGTATCAAAATCGTTATTCTAAATGTTATTCTAACATTATTCTAATGTTAATATGTCGAAAAATCTGGACATTCTAAACGTTCTTTCAAAATAACACATTTATGTTTTTGTTACTTAATGGAAACATTAGGAAAACCCGTCTTACAGTCTAAAATTGTTAGCTGGATAAGCATTTAATGAAATACATTTGCTGGCACTGTGGAAAACAGCACATGAATCACTTTGGTGATGTTTTTAAGGGCTCAGCTGAGGCTGAAGCATGTTATTTCTGTGCCACTAGCGTCACCAAATGCAGAAATAATGAATGTTTACTCTTCCTATCGGCAGGTTGACAAACAGAGAGTTCTACCTCAGATTCAACCCAAAAGTTTGTGCAATATTGCTAGTCAACATGATCAAACATATAATCAATGTTTTGACAATGTTGTTCAAATTAAAATTAAAATAATATGGTTTTATCATTGGGATGCAAGTATTCAACAAAACATTTAAATCGTGAACATTATTACAGTTACATTAAGTTACATATCTTGCATCATCTCTCAATGTCCTTCGTTTCACCGTTGAGTTATGAGGGACTGACGCAGATGTAGTCTGTAAGGGCTCTGAACTGATGGCATCTGTAATCTCTCTGTCCAGCTTTAAAACCAACATCAATAAAAATTTAATTTGTGCACAAAAACTCTTCCTCACTTTGAACGTTTATAGAAGCTGCACAAGGTTAATTTGTCTGCAGAGAAATTCTGATGTAAATATTTGTAGAGGCAGACAGACGTGATCTGGAAAATGTCTCTAACTCCAGAAAAGACTCACACACTGACCTGCACTTCTCTGGCCAACAGGAAACATCATTTACACACCGACTGCTGCTGTTACAGACCACTGACTGACTCCATGTGATTATCAGACTATCAGCGCTTTCAAACAAAGACTTTCTACAAAATGATAATTCAGCCCAAAATGAATATTCCTCCATCATTTAATCACGCTCATGTCATTTAGATATATAAAGGGTACATCTGTGTTGGGTTGACTGTAAACTCTGAAGTTGAGGTTTTTTGCCTCAGACTGCGGCAGCTGAAACCTGCATAACTTTAATTCATGCAAAGCCACTGCAGATTTTACTCCTGTAGGGGTGGAGACCCAAAACCCAAATCCTAAGCTGTGCCACTTTAAGACTTAACCAGAATAACCAGCAACTGCAGAACTACCAGTTTAACTCTAACCGCAAAACTCAAATCCTCTTTTAATGGGAACCACTTTTAATGGCAAACAAAAAACAATCTGTCTTACATTTATAGACAATTACAGCATAATAGACAGAAAATAATCTGATGTTTTGCTCGGTGAAAGCATGCATCCAAACCATCGCAATAAATGCATTAACACACAGTTTATCTGAGTAGATCGCTCTGCTTGAAGGCATGTTTTTATTAATATTAATATTTCATGACTAATATTTTAACTGAAGATGCAGCAGTCTTAGTAAATGAGTGCCTGCCGACTGTTGCCTCTTTCCATCACAATCACTGAGCTGTGGCATAAAATAATGATTTAAAGTCAATTAAAAAGATTCATTCTAAGCGACACTTAAGCAAAACAGTAAATTGTGCATAAAATCCCTCATTATCTGACAACAAATATAACAAAAAACTTCATAGTTTTTACCATTGAAGAACAAGAACTGCAACTTTATTTTATACTCAGCTTAGCACTAAAAAATCTGACTTAAAAATAAAAAATTTTAAATGTTCTACTACTGTTACTGCAACAATGTTTTATTAACATTTATTCTGAGAGAACCTTTAGAGTACATTAAATAAATGTTTCTTCAAATGTTTCCTGTTAGCTGGGCACTTACAGACCTTCTGCAGCTGTTTGCAGACTGAGAGCAGTGAGCATCTGTGCTTTCATTCAAGACACTTTCATGCAGTTTTCATAACATTTTACACACTCCCTTCAATCCCACATACAGTTCATATAAAAATAAACCTCACAGGCTGCTCCACATCACCTGTGTTCAGAGCAAACAGAGGCTGGGAGGCTAAAACACACTAATGGATGTGGATGCAGCCGTTTGCTCTGCAGTCAGAAACACAATTTCTGAGAGAGTTCTGAGAGGCTGGTAAGAGCCGCAGTCCAGCGTTCTGCTTTAAACACTTCAGATGAGAAGTTCAGAGAACTGCTGACTGGACCATCATTATTTATCATGATGGAATCTGGATCTTAAGATGTTTCTAAGATGTTTGCTCCCTCGTTCCCAGCTTGTGTTCCTCAGTGTCCTTGGAATTAGAAAGAGTCTGGACAATTATTAACCCTTAACTGAAACGTTTCCTCACTGCCACCACACTGATCTCAGGACACGTTTACTCACTTTAGAAGACAAAGAAATGAGCAGGTCAGGCCTGAGTCCTGCTTTCCTGTGGACGTGAACTTCTCCATTCCTCATTTCATTAGCAGGGGTAGGAAAGAATCACAGCTATTATGCTGCTGGTTATGAAAACAGTGAAGTCATTAAAACCTCTCCCAGCAGCCCTGACTAAATCTACTATCCATCGTTTTTACGGATGTCCCATTGGGCCAAACATAGAGGGCAAGGGCCAAAAGTCACAGGCTACATGGTAGGAACAGAAGATAGACTGTCTTTATATCCAACAGACTTCTCAGCTGCCTTCATGCCTTCACAATCACAGACCACAAATTAAAAACAGCCCAACACATCTGACATCGTGCTGCAGTCCAAAACGTCCATGTTAACATCACACAAGTGAGTGTTTGCTGAAGAAAAGCAATATTATGAGATCTTAAAAGCAGAGACGTTTCTCCACGGCTAATTTAAAGACCATCATTTTAAATACGTTCCTCAAGTCTTCGGTCTCTGAACTTTGCAGCTGTATTTATTTCATCAAGCACTATAAACTATAAACATGTTAAAGGCTGGAGCCCATGTAAGAATAAAGTCTGTTTTTGCAATACTAACATATTTACCTGATGTTGCTTTTGGCGAATGCGCGGTCGGTTCCATGAGTGAGTTTATTCATCGCGAGGTTTCAGCAGTCGTGCATTACATTTCCCGCGTTTCCTCAGTGCAGCTGAGTGTACACAACACAGCCATAAACCTCACAAAAAGCCTCTTGAGTTTGATATCCCTAAACCACCTCTCGGACAATTATCCTGTATCAACAAACCTGGAGAAACCCTCTGCAGAGACCACCTCTCTCAGCCACCGCAGAACCGCTGCTGGACCTGAACTGCTGTTGACTGTATGGAGGGACAGAGAACTATTGATAAGGGCACACAGAGCCCTTACAGTTTCAGGTGAAGCCGTACAAATCTATCAGCCTCAGGCTGCAGGGTTAGTTTGCGCAGGGAAGCACATGAGCTGTCAATAACTGTCACAGTGACGCTCAAACTGGAATGAATGAACAATCCCGCTAACAGCTCTAGGCTGTAAGAACGTTTCCTTAACATTTCCATTAAGTACAACATTATTTAAGTTATTAGAATGTTCAAACCAGTATTTAGATGTTCCATTAATGGTATCGCTTATAACAACACTGTTGAAACGCTGTTCATTTTGTAATGTTTTTAAAACATTCCACTAACAAAAAATAATGCATGAATAAAAATGAGCCAAACCAACCAGAGATGTCACAGAAGTGTAAAAATGATTCAACACTCAGAGAATATCAGAGATTATCAATTAGCTGGACAGTTGATAAAACCGTCGGTGTATCAGGAGTAACAGACACGCATGAGCATTACTACAGCGCCACTGATTCAGTAACACAACATCTGTTGTCTTCAGTCTGATTCTGTCATAAAAGCAACATGATTCTCAGTTAAATTGAAGAGGTCTGTTGTTCCACAAATGCAACACAAACGGATAAAAGTCAAGAAGCCAAAACAAAAGCAGGACGAAGAAAGAATAAATCAGTGTTTTAAACTGCCTTAAACCTCCAGCGTCACAAACTAAAGTGCTTTTACAGTTATGCAATAATGTTTTATGGTATTTGCTAGTTACTAACTTTATGTTACTGCTGAACATCTCACAGGCCACACACACATCTCCACAGAACCCTTCAGTAAACACGACTGCATGTGTGGTTTAATGCTCACTCTCACACACACATACACACGCACACACACACACACACACACACACACACTCTCTTCATCTCTCAGATACAGAAAGGCAGTTGTTTCCTGTTGGCACTGGAATCAAACCAGCAACCTTCTGGTTACAAGAAGGTATTTTTGTCATTACATAATTTCTATGATGACTTCAATATTATTTTAAATGTGAAAAATGAGTGTGTCCAAACTTTTGACTGGTCATGTATCTCATAAGTTTAAAATGCAGCGACCCTGAAAACAAAGAGCAGTGTGGTGTGTGTGTGTATATGCGTGTGTGTGTATATGTGTGTGTGAGAGTGAGCATTAAACTCACTCTCTGTTCTTAAATCAACTCCACATGCCAAAAACAAATAAATAAATAACATGTCAGTAAACGGACTCACTGGCGTCTGCAGAAATCATTACTCCTGCTGAGAGAATATTACTCCTCAGCTCAAACCAGTCACTAAAGTTACTGTGGCAGTAAATAACAACGTACTTCCACTCTGACTTGTGTTACTGGACCAGAATTCTGTTCTGTTTCTATTAGCAAAACTTTGAAGCCACACAACACCCACTATAATCAGTTCTGCCTGGAGTCCAGAACAAGACAGGTCCACAAGTTTCTGGGTGAACAGAACCACACAGAATGTTAAAGCCAAACATTAATGTCCTCCAACAGCACAAGCAGTATGAACAGAAGCAGCAGTAGCTACGCTTCCGATCTATAAATGATCGTAATATATAAAGATCAATTGTAATTTGATGAATCGTGGCTTTAGCTTCACATAACAATGAAAAATGATTCAAATATAAAAACTGACACCACAATAGCTTTACATGCTCAACTGAAACATGTTTAATCTGTGCAAGCAAATCAAGTAAACAGATAAAATAAAGGTTTTTTTTCTAGGCGTACAGTTCCTCCACAATCCACATCAATATCTCTGCCACAGAAAAAGGTTCTTTAGACTTTTAATGAAAAGAAAAGATAAATGGTTCTCTTACTGAAAGGTTCCTTGGGAAAAAAAATGGTTCTTCTGTGGCACTGCAATGTAAAACCCTTTCTGTCACTTTTATTTTTATGAGTGCACTGCACACCAAACGTCTCTGATATGTGACAGATACTGTTACTATAATACGTGTCCAGGGAAATTACACCTGCATCTGTGACAGACCAGAACTCAACATCATCAAAAAACAGACCCGCATGTGCTAGCCAATCAGAGCGGATGGAGGCGTGTTTCTGCCTGTCAATCATTTTGCAAAAATAGCCGCTTTAATAACCGCTCACTCACTTTCTGACTCAAAAAAATGAAAATCTGCATGAAAATCAGAACAAACTATCTGTTTGTCAAACTAACAAACTCTGCTGTTCCCACAAATCCCTGCTAAAGAACACAGCAGATACATTAGCTTGGGACCTCATATGTCCACTTTAGCACTCAAAAATCTCCTGTCCTATTAAGCTTCAGGCTCTGTGCTGTCATCCAGACTTTTGCTCTTTAAAGTCAACATGACTTGGCATTTGAAAATCATTTAAACGCCGTTATGTGACGTTTCCAAATAAAACAGAATCAATGAGATAAGAAGGAATGCAGGCCAGGACTTTGTTTTGTTGATTCGCTTTGGATTTGCCAAATGGATGAAGAAGAGAAAATGAAAACAATTCCCAAAGAATATTTCATAAAAAGTTGGCGATTGAATAACTGATTTCCAGTCAAAACGGAACGTCATTTCAGAGGCGTAACCAGTTATGTCATATAAAGACAAATATAAAGACAATGTCACTTCCTGTCAGCCCTATATAAATGCACTACTGTGCAACATGCAGGAAACCTTTGTCTTTCATAACCTGCAAATAAACTGAAATGTGAGACAGGTAGTGAGAGGATGTTAACGTAGGCAGCAGTACGGCTCATCTGAAGTCTTAACATGAATTTTCATACAAACAAACTGCAGGAAGGTCAGAATGCAGCGACGCTGGTGCTGTGATATAATGAGATCAGACAGGCCACAGATGTTTCTCGGCATCAGGTAAATTTGTCTTCTCTCATGTGATGCAGATTTGGGACCCATCAAAATCAGATCCACGTCGGCGCCCCTGATGTTTGTTTGCGTTCTGCATCCAGACCAGAAAGGAGAGATACAGACAGATAGAAAGTCAGATCACAGTCACGTGGGTCTCCACCAAACATGACCTGCAGAAACTGACAAAGATCTGCAGCTGGCCAGCATCTCTGTTTGGCCCTGAACCCTTGGAGGAAAGATGAATAGGAAATTAGAGCTCACAGGGCTGAGGGATCGGACACAGGAAATGGAGCCGGTCACAGCGGCCCAGGGTTCTGCTTTCATCCTCCTGTAATATGTTCCATGTGGCTGCACACAAGGTGCATGGCAGCCTATAAAACCAGTGCACACTACTGAGTGCACACTCCCTAGTGGTGTTCCAGAGATCTGTCAGGATACAAGCACAGAACAAATAGATTCTGTTTGGTTTTACTGCACATATGATTAATGCCTGATACTGAGGTCCATACACTGCATTCCAGCACATACATTTAATGATCAACACAAACACAAGCAGGAAATACTCGTGCCTAATCTCAGTCTAATCTTATTTATGGTTTCTGTGTTATTCAAACAAGAACAAATAATGGAACTAAAAAATCCTATTAAGGAATTACAGAAAACACATTAGGAAAGTGTAAATAAAAACACAGTACGTCTCAGTCGCATCTCATTCACAAACACACATCAGATGGTTGTACATTTACTGAGGGTGAATTATTTGTGTCTGTGAGAGGAGCTTGTGTCTGTCAGGGTAATAAATTCAGCTGACGTCAATCTATAGATCATTAAACAGCCAGAAAAGAGTTCTTCAGTTTATGGGTCACTCAGGTTATATGCTGAACCTCGTCTCCTTTGTTGGGCTTTCCCAAACGTTGCTGATCATTTTAAAGAGGCGGTACAGAGAACAAAACTGTCACCATGTTCTCATCCTGCTGCAGTTTCAGTCCTGTATGATTTTTTCTCTTGTAAAATGAGTTTTTTACTAGAATAACCAACAACTGCTGCTTCAACGCAATGAGAATGGATGTTGACTCTGAGCTGTCTCTGAGAACACATTTACTCAAATACCTGCTGTTGTCTTTCACACATGGATGACATGCAGGACTGAAACAGTATGAGGATAAAATTTGACAAAAACATCTTTAATATATTTGTGTTGAGAAGTTTTCTCAGAGAAATGAGCCTCACCTTTCTCAACCCCATTAGCAGTGATGAATGAATGAACCTCAGCTGAGTGCTGGACGGTGACCGGACTGAATTGATGGGGTACGGTGACCTCTGGTAAAAACAGACTTCCACAAATAGGGTGCTGATGTGTGTTTGTTTGGGTGAGCGTGTTTGTGTGTCAGGGCTAAGATGAGTGATTCAGACAATATCACTTACTGACACACGGATCAGCGCTGAAGTGTTTGGAGAAGGACATAATCTCGCCTGTCGATACCAGATCAGCCATGAATGACTTCTCACAAGACACTGTTACCAGCCCATCATCTCCTCCCTGATGCTCTCAGAGAAGCAACCAGACATCTGTGTGATTAACTACCACCATTTAGAAATGAGGAACATGCATCACAGAATGAGACATCAGCTATGCTGATGAACGACTGCAGAAAGCTTTAAATATCTGTCTGTGCTGTTACACAGGTGAGACGCAGGTATTTCACACACAGCTGCAGGAACTGGATTAGGGAGAAAATGGTGCTTCTCTCATATAGGACATCCACAATTTACTCATGCAATTCCACAAAGATGTCTGATAAAAAGTTGCAAGGCATTCTGGGATACCTAATTAGATGCTATTTATAGGGCCAACCACAAACACGCCGCTTCATTACGCTGTCACCCGATGTGAGCACTGGAAATCTGAAAACGTATTTATTTCTCAAGCATGATACCAAGTAAGTGTAAACAGTTCACACTTGATATACAGAGAGAAAATGAGGGAGGTGGGGCTTGTCTGCCTGTCACCTCCATGATTGATTGAGCAAATGTGGGGTTTCATTAGCAGTCTAAACACACACACATGCACACACACACACACACAAGCACGACACATGCATGCACACACACACGCAGTGATAAACAGGGAGGAAGAGGAGGGTATTGTTCATTGCTCCATACAATCACAATCACTAGAGACAGTTAAGTGGGACAGACCCTGCAGATGAACCCTGACCACAGTTAACCCTCACCCTATTAGATTCTAACCTAAGCTACTCCAACCACTTCTATAAATCACGCTCATCACATGCACATACTAAACTAGCATCTGTCGATTTTCTCTCTCAAGTCAAGATTTCTCCTGATGTTAGTTTTGAAGTCACCTCCCTCTGATCAGTAACAGTAGGTATGTCTCATTTATATCTGAAGCCTGTTGGCTATTTAAAACAAATCCCTTCATGTTCTGTTATATGTTATATGTAGCGTGACCTTCAGCACAGGCAGGAATACAGACTGATGTTATTTAACACAGCAGAACACAGAGTGGGTATTTATGTCCTGTCCCTGATCAGTGGACTTTAATTGATCTTGTATTGAGCTGTATTTCATTATTATGGAATATTAAATGATGTGAGGTCCGCATGGAGAATTCTCCTCCTCCTCCTCCTCCTCGAGCTGAGCTTCATCATTTAGTCTGTTATCAGCAGAGCCTCTGCTAAACCTGCTGGTGACTAGTCCTCTACTCATCCTGACCAACCAGAAACACTTCAGCCATCCATTTCTGATGAAGTTAACTAATTTGTCTTCCAATGGGTTTTTTACATTATTCTACATTTAACATCACGGCTGCATGTTGAACATTAAATCAACGTTCTATTAACCTGACACATAAACCTCCTTCTTTTATCAATATTCCATTACTAATTAAATGAAAAAGCAATTAACTGATTTCCACATAATAAAAATAACATGTCATGCGTTTAACTTCAGCGTTATTGCGTTTATTTACTCTCACATTTTCTGTATTAATGCCACACACAACACAATCCATCACAGACTCAGTGATGTCAGCTTACACTGTTTCTGTGCCTGCGGCCGCTGTTGTTTTCACACTGAGTTTAAGATTACAGACATGGCATGCAGAACACGTACATCTGAGCCGTCTCCTAAAAACAACAACAAGTGAAACACACAAATAAGTGTCCTTCTGCTCAGCCTGCGGGCTGCCGGGAAACTGGAGGAGTCAGAGGCTAAAATAAGAGCGATATGCTGGATGAGTATTTCTGAAGTAAAGGACAGAATCTGCGTTTGGGTCGTTCTGTGATCCCTCATTATACAACAAACAACCCTCAGGAGTAGAACCTGTGACTCCTGTTAACTCTTAATTCTTAGTATTTCCACCAAATACTAGAATGTTGTTTAAATGCTATTCTACTAACGTTCCACTAACATTACTGCAAGCCCATGTTAGCCAACGTTCTAAGAACGTTGCTTCACTCACTATTCAACTTAATTGCTTTTGTTTCTATGGAGTGAAAGCGACTGAAGCCGTCAATCATTCTGAGTGACAGTCACACACACTGTACGTCTGTGTTGTGTGTAAGATCATAATATAATAAACGTGAGGCTATGCACTCAGTCAGTGAGTTCAGTACAGCAGTATTGCAGCAGCATTGCTTATAATACATAAGGATATAGAATATTATTATCACTGTGTGACATGACATCTGTACACTCAGTTCTAAATCACCTTGGGAGTATCTGCTGAACAACATGTGCTGTAATTTCTTTCAAAACATATATATCTGAAACCGACCAGACCTCCCATGAGCCTTAATTCTGCTTCTCCTCACACTTACTCTCTCTCTCTCTACCTCTCTCACCTTCCCTCTCTCTCTTCCTCCCTCTCTCTCTTTCATCCCCTTCTTTCTTTTTTCTCAACCCCTTTCCCCCCTCTCTCTTCCTCTCTCTCTCTCTCTCTCTCT
>JBAJNP010007547.1:0-22325 GCA_036877545.1 Yasuhikotakia modesta | reverse complement strand
TATAATAACATCTCACCAATATAATAACATCTAACCAATATAATAAAATCTGACCAATATAATAACATCTCACCAATATAATAACATCTAACCAATATAATAACATCTCAACAATATAATAACATCTCACCAATATAATAACATCTCACCAATATAATAACATCTCACCAATATAATAACGTCTCACCAATATAATAACATCTCACCAATATAATAACGTCTGACCAATATAATAACATCTCACCAATATAATAACATCTCACCAATATAATAACATCTCACCAATATAATAACATCTCACCAACATAATAACATCTAACCAATATAATAACATCTCACCAATATAATAACATCTCACCAATATAATAACATCTCACCAATATAGTAACGTCTCACCAATATAATAACGTCTCAACAATATAATAACATCTCACCAATATAATAACATCTGACCAGTTCTGTTGCTTCTGTTACAGTAAAGCTGCACCTCACATAACTACATAAATCATAAGTTGTTTGTGTGATTGTTATAATTCACATAATCTGAGAACAAGACACGTCTGTCTCTTTCCTGTATTTGCGTCATTGCGGTGGGCGGGGCTAACGCGGTGACGCAACAGCTGATGCTCCTAAACTCTTTATCGCTTCATTCATTCAGCGGTGAGTTTTACATGTTAAACTTACAGATATAATGTAATGTGATGCACACGGGCATCTTTGACAGGATACACCACAGATGTTCATTAAAGTATCGGTTTTGGTGTTTTATTGATGATTTAAATCGGGGCGTATAGCTCTGCCAGATCAAAGATGGCCGCGCACAGATACATCTGCCGTTTCCACCAAATAAGTTAAGAAATCAAAATGTAACGTTAGTTTTGTTATATTTAATAGTTTATGCTCACTATTATATTAATGTTAACATTATTACGAATGTAAAACATGGTTAAACAAAGTAAAAACGTTGTTTTGCAGCGCGTTCACGCGGTTTGCACCGGACCACGTGTTACTACCATGTCGGTTCCTGTTGAGTCTCATATTATAGGTTGTTTATTAGATTTTCTTCCACAGTGATCATCAGTGATGAGCAGGATTCGGATCCACGTGTTGCCGTCCAGCAGGGGAAGAGTGACCCAGACTGACCGAACTGGAGACCTGCTGGTACAGACAGAGACCCTGTTCGGTTCGGTTCTGCATCAAACACACACTTGAGGACAGAAATGCTGCTTACAAGCAGTGCAGGTGAGTGTGTTTGTTATAACATAATGCCTTTAATAAAGTGTTTAACTAATGGTGCTGCTTTCTGCTCTTCTAGGGCTGCATTTTGTGCTGAGCATGCAGACAGAAATGCGTCGCTTCATCAGGCTCAGCTGCATACGGCCTCCGTCTGTAGTTCTGCTGCCTCAGCTCAGTGGCTACAGACGGATCTTTTCAAGGTGATGTCAGAGTGTGTGACTCCACAGGTAAACATGTTTCTTCATCACTGCTGCCAGGATGTGCACCTGTTACTGATGGTGTGACTAAATCAGAACTTCAGCTCAGCTTGTACTGCTTTCATTTACATGAAGTCTTACAGACACGTTTATTTGTATTAATAATTGTTTTGTGTTTTCTGTACAGACACACGTGGGCCAAACTTGCATCTCTGTGGAAGGGACGTGCTGTTGAAATCAGCGCCACCGACACTGTCTCTCGTATCCTTGTTTGTTTTGGATCTTCATCTCTTTTCTAAGGGCATAAATCTGTGTATTAGTTCCTGAGCCCTGAATCAAGGCCCACAGCTTGTTGTGGCTGTTGGTTTCAAACAGTGGCTAATATTAAAGTCTTCTAATAATCTGTTTGCTGCCCAGAATTATCTGATGGGATCAGTGGATTCAGTTGGAAGAAACACTTCATGTCAGCGTCTCCTCCATACACAATAAATCTTATCTTAATATTTAATTATTGTTATTATGCATCTGTTCTGCCTTAACTCTTCACAATAGACATTTATCAAGACAGTAGCCAAGTTTGGTTCAAGATGTGTCCGTGTTTGAAGGATGTACCCTGTGATCGTTCTGTGCACACAGTCGGAGGATCCCAGGTGCCCTTGGCATCTGTCTCTGCCCCCTGGTGAGGTCCGATGGCCATCCTGACTGGACTCGGCTCAACACGCGGAGCATTCAGAGATGATCAGGTATCCATTACTGTCTTTTATTGGGCATTAAATGCTTTTCTTAATGGTGCAATAATTCAAATTCTGGGAAATGAGTGAGAACAAACACCAGATCTGTTGTTCTGTTGCAGGCTGAACCCTGAACACTAGAAACAGTTGGACGAGGAGTTGCACACAGAATTCATCAAGAGATTCTGACATGTAAACAGCAGATGCCCCGTTTCAGCACTATGTGGCCTGACTTTCTCAGCTGTTGTGCTGTTGATATTTCAGACAGTTTAAATAAGTTATTTAAGAGTCTTCTGAAAGCCTTGATTGCAAAGGCAATTCTTCAGCCTCTCCTTAAAATAGCACACTAATTCTTTCTGATATAAACTAAGAAGGCTGAAAATGTTCCTGCCTTTAATAAAACCGTAAAAGCGCATATTCAGGTCTGATTTCTTCTGATTTCATTTCAAAGAAATACTTTTAAAAGACTTTGTTATATGGAGGAGATTGTTAAAGTTTCCTGTTTCTGACTTTTGCAGTATTGTTCTTACAACATGCATTATTCTGCCCTGACTTTTCACAGTAGACATTTATCAGTACAGAAGCCATTTCCGTGTAGTTAGACACACTACATTTATCTGAACAGCTTGCTAAAGTAAGATCCACATTCCTGCACACACACTGAAAATGTTAAACACACTGTTGTGAAACTGAAGGTATCATTTGGTCATAGAATTAATCTGGCAATGACTGGATGTGATGTTTTCCTCTATGGTGTGATTATTAATATGTGTGTTTCTTACAGTACGTTTCTGTTTTCATATGACATTCATATTGAGACGTTTAATAGGAATATTTAACCTCTGTCTTGCTTCTGTTAAGTCTAATCATTTTATAATTGTAGTTTTCATTGTAGCTCAGTCTGTAGCTTTTTTATTAAGTGTGTAAATGTAAGTTTACAGTGATTTATAACTTGTGCTGCCATAACCTGCAATGTTATGGTTTGAGCAAAGATGGCGGCAGAGAGACAAAAGTTAACGGGTTGCAGCTTTAACCTTTTAAATACGTGCAAATGTAAGAAATGTAAAATCTTTAAACGCTAAATGACTCGTTTGACTTAAATTATGATGAATAAAATCACTGCAGATGAAGAGCCGCGCGCTGCTGTCCCATAATAAAGCAGGTAAAGAAACATAAAGGTTATTAAATAATAAACAGTCAAAAGCAATAATAATATAATAATAATTTGATATTGAATATAAATAACAGTTCTTATGAAAACACAAAAGGTTTAAAGCAGCAGCAGCGGCGGGCGACGCGATCTCGAGCCGTGACGTCACTCTCCCTGCCGAGCGCCGCACCGAAGACGGGAAGAGACGAAGACGAACCTCCGATCAACGCTGAGGAAACGCTCAACATGTCCGCATGTGGGCCTGAAAACACGCGTCGCCTCGCAGCGGAATATATCCGGAATATTTCCCGACCCGTCTGAGGCGTCAGCGCGAGGTGAGACGCGGCGTCGCGCGAGGTGAGACGCGGCGTCAGCGCGAGGTGAGACGCGGCGTCTGTTGTTTCAGTGATGAATGCGCGGGTGGCGCGTAACACGCCATGACGTTTGTGTTATTAAAATAATGACGTTTGTGTTATTACATACAATGACGTTTGTGTTATATAACATAATGATGCTCGTGCTATTAAACGCAATGTGACGTGTTCTGTGGAGCATTAGCCGCGCGGCTAACCGCTGCTGAGATCCTCCTAAACGGCGCTTTAAATCCTCACACGTCGGGCTGTTTGCGTGGACGTGTAAGTGACAGTAAGGGTTTATTTACACGCACACACTACTGTTGTCTTACTGCAAAACGTCTCGTTTCTGCAGGCTGCTGTGCACGAGACCCCAAACTAATGGAAGAGTAAAACGCGTCCCCCTGTAACGCTTCACAGGCTGTTATTCTAATAAATATAACATTTTAAGTCCACGCATTTGGGATTGTAATGCATAAATAAACTATTGCATAACGCACGGGATGAATAAACGTCCCCACAACATCTAAAACCAGGACAAACTGCACATTGTAAAGCCGTGGGGTTAAAACATGACAGCCAGCAGCAGTTTGTTCCCAGTTTGCGGGTAACTGCGTGACCAGCTCACTGCGATCACATTGTCTTTGCATATGTTTCGGTGTTTTGCATGCCTGCGAGACATCCATTGCTTTTAATGGGAGTCAGATGACATGGGCAAGATCAGCTTAACAAGAACAAAACATTTATACAGGAATTTGAAATATTTGTGCTGCTTCTCCTTGTGAGTTTGTTCATGTGTGAGTGTGAAAATGTCTGTGTTTCTGTAGCTAAACCTTGTGGAGTTTTTGTGAATCTTTGGCTGTTTTAGGAGTTTTTGCACCTTTCGGTGTGGGTGTATTGTTGCCATGGGAACACACAAGCGGGGCAGATTTTGGTGTAGTTGCTCTTCATGGGGGCTGTAGCTAAATCTCTGCATGTAATTATTGTTCCCATCACGCTGTGCGTTTAAAACGTGATGCTATCGGCCAGCACTGAAGTGCATGTCCACACGTTACAGCAGTTGTTACTGTGCCGTGGCCTGTGAACAGTGAACAGTGCCAAGCGTTGTTGTTCATGTTTGTGCCTCATGATGTTATTTTGATGGACTGAAGCCCAGATTGGTGAGAGATTGTGCCGACCACCTGATTCTCATACAAGACTGAGACACCATCAGCCACTATCACAAACCTTTCACATGTAACTGCTGGCTTTAAACCAATACTGTTTCCAAAGATTAACCCACTTTTACACCATTTTAAGTGTAAAAAGCTTTTCTGCTGAAGTGAAACGATATTTTTGAATGAAAACTGTTAATGTTTTTAGTTTATTTAGCGATTAATACGTCACACATCAATGTAAAGAAAACAGATCACAGCACTACCTTCAGATTTTTGGGTTTAATATCTTTAATACCCCTTTAATATCTGTTGTTAAATGTTAATTTTTTATTGTTTATGTCTCTTGTTGCCTTTCTGTTGTTGACTGCGCAGATTTAAGGAAGCTTAGAAAGAGAAGTGATCACTTTCTACTATTTAAATGCATCCAGACATTGTTTTTGCAGTCGCATGCATCTGGACTCGCGTCAGTCTCAGTTCCCCTGTAGTCTGACTGGAGTTTGTTGTCCTGCATTAGTGTGTAAAAATAAAGAACATTTCTAGACACACAGACTGTCATTAACTCATGCTGTGTTTGGTCGACCGTGTCTGTTAGCAGTTTTCCCTGTTGGCATGTTTTCCTGGATCTCCGGCAAATGGTTACCATGGTTATGGATTGAGGGATCATATAAGCATGTAGAGAAGTCATCAGTTTCTCCGGGATGCTCACAGCAGGGGTGGGCTGTTGTCTCCCTGAGATGTTACTGATGTTTTCTCAAACTCTGCAGATATTGGATGATAGCAATTATTTTTGCATTTTCCCCTCTTGCAATCTTGTGTTGTTGTATACAAACACATTCTGTGTAAAAATATGGCCTGTAGGTTTGCAGAATCCTGGAATTTTTGGGAAAGTTAACTAGAATGTATGGAAATACATGGGAATTATGGCACATAAAGAGAAATTATTTATTTATTATGTTCTTTTATCATACAGATTGTAAAGGTTACCCCAATTCCAATGAATTTGCTAAATTTCCATAATATTTACAAACCTAAATATTGGAATATTCACTATAATTACTATAAATAAATACTATATATGGCTTCACCGCTGTAATAGCCTGTGTTTTGCACACAGATGGATGTATTATTACAGAAGGCTGGTCAGATTAACATTTTTAACATTCATGTCCTGTAAACGCAGCTCTTTAGCAGAATCTTTCACATGGAACAAATTCTCCAGGTTTATTTAGCTTTTCGTTCACACAGGAGAAAATGAAACAGAAGCAAATATTATGATTGGTTTCTGACAGTGCGGCTGTGTTCAACCGTAACAAACATTCAGTTCATACTTTCACTCAGCTGAAACATGATGAAGAAGCACTTCCTGTTTGGGAGGAAGATGATAGTCTGAGATTTTGAACATCTGATGGTTTTAAAACCAGCAGAAATCTCATAAATCTGTTTCTTTTACAATAGAAGAACTTTGTCCAGGTGTGTGTGGCTTTGTTTAGCGTTGTAGAATTGATCTGGGTTCAGTTCTGATTATTTGGTGAGTGTAGACGACGCTGTGATGTTTTAGTCAGGGTGGTAACCTTGGTTAAAAGGTTACTCTGCTCATGTCTGCAGTAGACGTACCATCAGCTTGTGTTTGTGACCTCCACGTCAAAGTTGCTTTGTCAAGCAGTTTATGTTCCTCTGTGTGTTTTACTGTTTATGCTGTTCACTCAGGCTTTTGATGCTTTTCAGCCTCCAGAAATGAGCAGAAGAACAGCCAGTTTAGTGCTGTGGTCTTCCTCCCCTCCTGCATCACTCGCCCCCCATCCCAGATTAGTGTCACATTTCTAACAGCTGCATCAGATCACGTTGAGCTCAGCACATTGCTGCCCATTAATCCTCTCAGCTGTTCTGATTGGCTGAAGTGTCCAGCTGTGTTTAAAGAGAATGGGCACCGGTACAGTGGTGTTAATGTGACGTTGCACCCGGGGCTTTTGAGTGTGTTTCAGTTAGCATGTCACTGCTGAGAGGTCAGATGCTAACATAATGCTAACAAACGTGATGACAGCCGTTCAACACAAAACTCTGAATACCTGACATTTAACACCACGGTGTCTCTGGATTACTGTGTGCCATACTGTACATCTGTCTGTCTCTGTGAAGGTGAAGGAGTTTAAGAACCACAATCCTGCATTTGGGTCTGTTAACAGGTTTGGTGGTGCGTGTGAAGGCTGTAGCACAGCACAGGTGGAAATGCGTTTCTGAATTAGCATTAGGCCTTAAATATAAGAAATGTAAGCCTCTGTTTTGGTCCCTCCAGCAGTTGTAGGGTTAATGTTTAGCTGCAGCCGGCGGAGGAGGGAGGGATCCTCCGCGGGGAGGTGGAGTCTGGCCCACAGCTGCTGTAGTACACTGGGTCTGTCGGGTGGATGTCTGCCTCACACTCCCTAAACAATGGGAGGACGCAGCGGCCAGTGCAGATGCTGCAGACGCAGTTCCTGCGATGCAGTTGTGTGAGTGACGGGGTTCTCAGTGTCTCACAGCACGCATGAGTGCTGACGGCCACCGGCGTCAGGGGCTCTGTGTGATGTTCTTGGATTCTGGTTCTGCCTCACGTTTGCCGTGTGGGTTTCATGCTCTGGGATTCTCTGACGGGAATTAAAGGTAATTTTACGCACAGATACTTGCAGCAGTTTTTAAAAAAAGGCTTGATCCTGTTTTGTTGCTATTCTAGTGACGAGCCGCTTTTTATCGCTCAGGTCCTTTGTGATAAAAATAAAATCCGGATAAAAAGGGATATCAGATTTGGCTCGGATCATGGCATGCGCTGATCCCTTACAGAACAGATGTGCAGAAATCTGTATGATCTGATGTTTGAGGAAATGTAGGTTAATGTTTGCTGCGTATACAGTGTGTGATTTCAAATTCGCAGCACACAGTTGAGTGTCGACTGCAGTTTGGTGACCGTGGGATTGATCGATTATTCTTGTATGCCAAACAAACACTCAGCCCAGAAGAGTTTAATGGCCGCAGAAGGTTAACTAGTCCTCATTACCAGGTAGTTTCCAGAACTAACTGGGTGTTAAAATGTTAATAAATACGTTTGAAGTAGATCAGAGGCGGCACAGATTTGGTGTGATGTGTGCAGGACTCGTTGTTTGGGTGTGAATGACCTTATTTAACTCAAAGCCAACTGTAAATACTGAAGAGACCTTGGGTCATGTTTGCTCTGCTGCTGCAGTCAAGGCTGTGAAACGGGAGATAACGTTTAATGTAGATGCGTCCCGCATGGATGCATGAGGAACAGGAACGCAGGCGTCTGCAGTGGCTGCATGTTAATTTCTCTGAAAGATACAGGGAAACACGCTTTACTGTTAATGTTTGCAGCAAAAATGGAGGAGCAGAGAGTTCCTGCTGCAGTCAGATAAAATCCTCTTAAAGCTCATCAAAAATTGAAATGGAAACTCTGAGCTGAAATAATCTGAATTATTGAAGATTACTTTTATATTTAATGACACATTAGGGGCTGGAACTGCCGCACTGAGTCTTTATTCTCAGAATAATTCCCATCAAACAGAAATAATGATGACTGCAGGGATTTGATCTGTGTGTGTGTTTGTTATTCTCATCTGCTGCATTTATTCATTAAAATACTAGAAGTTAGTTTGATCTGTTTGTAAACGGTGAGCAGCAGTAACTGGTTTCTGAAGGTGTCTGTGGTGTCTGTCCTCCGTGTGCCGGTGTGAATAATCACTGAGCGTCTCGGCTGATGGTGATTGGCTGGTTTTAATCTTGGTCTCGTCTGTTTGATATCCTTCACGCTGGCTGTTCTCCACCCCTCCATCATTCGGTGTCTCCCCCCATCATCCTGTTCCCCTTTTCATCTGCACTAATCCCGTGTTTGCATTTGTAAGACATAATTCTCCATTGTATAAGATTTACCTCCTAAAAACATGATCCAGGTTTTTAGAAACATCAAGATTTGTTTGCCCATCGACTTCAGTGTTTGTTTCACATCTGCCTGTTTACCCAAAATATAACTGTTGTAGTTGTTAGTCATGCATCTGTTTCTGTAACTGGTGGAAATGTTGAAACATGTTTATTGTTTATTGTATGGCACACATTATTAATCTCTTGTGTGTTGAGAAAACTCAGCCTTGTTGTAAGATAAGAGCGTCAGAGACTTGTGGTGTTGTGTTTAATGTACATGTGTGCAGGGGTCTCTCAGAAGCTTAGCTTCAATAAATGTTCTTCTTTACAGACAAATGAGTTTGGGGCCCAGTTTAGGGTTCAGGTTTGGGGTTGCTGTGTTGTAAATTGGCTGTATAGCAGAACTTTAGATGTAGGCGCTGGATTTGTAGCAGAGCTCTGGCAGGATTTCTGTTAACACAGATGCTCTTGTGTTGAGTGTCAACACAAAATCTTCCCAATATTAGGAAATCTGTTTCTTTCAACTGATTATTTGCTCAGTAAAAGTAAAAGAGAACAACTGTGATGTTTGATTGTTTGTGCTTAATGATGTTTAACACAGATGTGTGTCAGAAATGATCATACTGTACGTGAGACTGCTGGCCATCAGGACTGAAGATCATCATTTGAGTTTTTAGCTCTCGTGTGAAAGCAGATGATGTTTGTAAAGTGTCTGACTGAAACTTTACTAAATAGGTCAGTAATTTATGTATCTGGTTCTGAAGACACCAGAGAGAGAATTATGTTGGTCATGCTAACAGCTCATGCAGGTGTGGTTTTCACAGAAACTGGGATGTTTGTTTCCAGAGCGGTTGTGGAGGTTGAGGTTGTCAGTCCAAGAAAACCCATTTCTTTCCCAGGACCCAGGACAAGTGTTTTATTTATCATGTCTGCAGACTCTTTATTATTTACATGAACGTGAATCTGCGTCACTTTTAGTTGGTCAAAGTTACAGAACGCTGAAGGTTGGTCATGTTTCCTGGAGATTTTACAAACGTTACGCTTCAGAATGTGATGTAGCTGCCGGGAAAGTTTCTCATGGTAGCTGAGAGTTCAGATCTGACAGCGTTGAACTCTCACTGTGCTGAGTGTTATTTTACAGTTAAAAATACTCTTCTGAGGTGGTATATGACCAGAATCAGGTTCCTCACCCATTCATTTCCTCACCAGTGATTCACGGATGAACAGAACAGATGATGGAGGCGTCCTGCGGTGGAGTTTCACCCAACCTTAGCCTCCAGCGCTCAGAATGCAGGCAGCCATTAGCAACACGCTGTAAAGTGGAACAAAGCTGCTGGATAATCCAGAAATATTACAAACGCTGTGAAAGGCATCATCATCCTGTCATCACACATAATCACAGTTTTGTGGTGTGTAGATTTCATTTCCTTAAAGGGCGTCAACCTTAAAAATCATCTTTATCGCTTGTCTGATTTTTTTATACAAACTGAAGGAAACTGAGCATTAAGCTCTAACTTTAGTGAGTGTTTCTGTTTTAACTAAAGTTTTGAACAGTGATTTCTGCTGCTCAGGCTAAATTCACCCTAAAGATGCTCATATAAACTCATGAGTACATTAAAAACTCTTTTGTGCTGAAGGATTTTTACAATATTCATTCCTCGGTGAGTTTTTAGTTTCTTTACTTTTTTACCAACAGATAAAACACAACATAATATCTGGAGCATTTAAATATATTACATTAAAGGAGATATACAGAACAGATATACAGTTTGTTAAAATAGAAGTCATGCTTTTTTCTTTAGTAAGTTAATTTTTATTTTTATAGATTTATATATTTTTATAGATTTATAGATTATAGATTTATTTTTAAGATTTTATTTACGAAACAGAACTGTTAGCAAAACATTTTCAGAGTGACATGCACAGGTTTATGAGATTTGTGGAGTTTTATATGGAGTATAAAACAGATTAGGATGCATCACACATGTGTAATAAGAGTCTAAGGGTGTTCTTTAAATAAACAGTTTTAAGGATGAATTGAGCATGATGTGTTAATCTTCAGTGGTCAGTGTCGTGTCTCAAGGTTTCTCTGGCTTTAGCTCACTGTCAGCTGTCATGTCCAGATATAGTTTCATTTAAACTATTCAGACGTCTGTATCGCATACATGAGCTCACAGAATCTTTACATGATCAATTATAAATGAGTGCCATGGATAGAAGTAAGGATTTTTAAGACTCGGTTTGACAGTGATAGCCCATCCGTCGACTGCATCCGGTGGTCTTACTGAACGTCAGATGTACGGTGATGAAAATGAGGATCATGTGCTGTGGCAGGCATGTAGTCGTCTGTTATTCAGTCATGCAGTGATTTGTCATCCGCCGTTGAAATATAAAACTGTTATTGTTTCTCATGTCTGTCAGACGCCTCTTCCTGTTTCTGTGAGCTGTCTGGACAGCATCCAGACTGGAGGTTTGTGAGTTTACATCACATCATGTGTCTCATACGCTCCTGTAAGTTTAAATGTAGGCCATGAGGATTCAACCGTGATTCGGTCAGTAGGTCAGAACTGTCAGAACCGTCAGAACCGTGTAGATTCTCAGAACGTAACATTTCAGTACATTCACAGATAAGCATTTAAACTGCTGTAGTGTGTGAATGCTGAACTCTCGTCTGCTGTTAATTGGTCAGACAGTCCTGCCCTAAACTAGTTTTGTTGTGGCAGCTGGTTAGTTGGTTGGGATGTTTAAAGAGAACCATGTTTCATAGTTTGAGGGTATCAACCTATACTTTTAATGCTTATCTCTAGATATTAATCTGTGTGTTTTTTCTTGTCAGGTACAGAAAATGTCAGAAGAGGCTCAGAACAGAGCGGATGAGGACTTAGAGTCTGAGGAGGGTGAGCTAGAGTCCTGTCTGGAGGAGGAGAGCAGCAGTGAACTTCTGGAGAGAGTGAAGGAACTTCAGGTAAATGAATCAAGAATCCACAATTTGGTTCCACCAGGAACATGTTTGTTTCTCTCCGTGTCTGTAACAGTTCTGTTTGGTACAGGCGGAAAATTCTGCCCTCTCTCTGGCGAATGAGAGTCAAAGAGAAGCTTATGAAAGATGTTTGGATGAGGTGAGTTCATGAAGGTTCTCCACCTCGTTCTGAAACATAAAACTGCAGGTTACTTTACAGCTTTTCTTTATGTGTGTTGAAGTCAAATGTGAGAGTCACAGTAGTTTGTAATTTAGAGGTTTAGATGATCAGTACAGCTGCTCTGAAGATATTTACTGTTTGTTGTGTTTGTTTGTAGGTGGCCAACCATGTTGTCCAGGCTTTACTCAGTCAGAAGGTAAAACTGTGTGTGTGTGCGTGTGTCAAATACATACATGCTGTCATAGTTGATTCATGTAGTTTTTTTTAAAACACGACGTTCTCCTGCAGGATCTGAGAGAGGAATGCATCAAGCTGAAGATGCGAGTGTTTGATTTGGAGAGACAGAACAGAACACTGATTGAGATCTTACAGGAGAAGTTACACAGTCAGTCATGTGTCCACCAGCAGGTACATGATAAAATACTTTTAAAATGTGATTTAAAAGCACTGTGCTGTTTATATTCTGCTCTAAATGTTTTCACAAAACATTCCTCAAACCTGCAGGGATTCTATTATGGGATGTTAGTATTACAGAAAGTTGCCCAATTAACATTTTCCTGTTTAACTTTCTGGGCTGTTTTGCAGCATTTTTTTACGTGACTAAAAATAATTTAAATGGAACAAGAAATCCCTTGTTGTACACGAGCTGTTGTACGTAACTCATGAATGAAGACTGAAAACTAACCTGGTTGTGTTTTACTGAAGCAGTCGGGTCCGTGTTTGGAACACATGGGCGAGTTTCAACACAGTGAATCAAACAAACTGATCGAGACGCAGAGAAATCCACAGATCAAGGTAGAATTCATGCACAAGAAACAAATACATGACATAAATCTTTCTTAAACCTGTGTGATTCACATGATGATGTTTTTCAGGGAAGCACTGAATGTGCCCAGACTGTTCCTGAAACTCAGGGTTCGTGCGCCTCTCTGGAGGTCATGTCTCCATTCCTGAAAAAGAAAGCACACATACTGGAAGTTCTCCGCAAGCTTGAGGAAACGGATCCGCTCCGTTATCATTGTTCCTCTGGCATTCCGTCCATCTGCGATTACAGCCAGGCTCTGGCCTCTAAGGAGGCAGTACTGGCCTGCAGAGACAGTTCATCTCGCTGCAGTGCTTCCAAAGCACATTGTTCCCATTCCTGTGCTGATGTTTGCTCGCATCCGCGCTTGAACGGAGGAGAGCGGAGCAACGTTAAGTGTGGGAGTTGTAGCACATGCCTGTTGCTGTCCAATAAAGATTCTGTCCTAGCGAAGGGTGGCCGCAACTGTTGTACTTCAACCCCGGTGGCTATCGAAAACCTCAATAATCTGTCTCGGCCTGATTGTCAGGAGAATTCAGAATTACAGAGCTTGGTGAAGGCTGCCACAGGTACAGATGAACTGTTTGTCAATAGGACGTCTGCTGACGTGTCCGTTCTAGCAGCAGAACCAGGTCCAAATAATGATTCCCAACCATTAGTAGGCCAGGATTTGTACTCACGGTTGTCAGTGTCTGAAAGAGATCAGACTAGAGCAGATTCTGACTGTGACAAGAATCGGTTGTCAGATGTTCTGCTCGAGTCTAACAGGTCCAGCACCTGCATTGAGGTGATTGGTGATGATGGCACAATTGATGCATCCCTGCTGGACTCTGATCTAAAGCTGTTAAATGCTGTAGCTCCACAAAGACTTAGCAGTGGCAGTGAAGAGTTTGCAGTGAAAGAAAATGCAGATTGTGTCTGTCGAGCCGGCATGGACACCTCAAAACTGCCTGCTCTTGGACTGAAGGACAGTTTACAGAATGAGCCAGTTTACAAAGGTCTGTTATTTTCTCCCAATGAGAACCGCACAGCATCAAAAGTACTAGATGAAATATCAGTTCCAGTGAAAGAGAGCAGCTCATCTGACCTGCAGTCCAGTAGATCAAAACTTGACATTAGCTCAAGTCAAGTTTCATGTCTTAGAGAGGTCCAGTCCTCACCCTCCAAACTGCTCAAATTTCTCAAGATCCCGACTCTTGCAGAACATACTGCAGTAACTAACCCAACTCGTCTTAGTCCTCAGCTCACCAGAAGCTCAAAGATCCCTTGCAGAACCAACAACTATGAGGTTCACCAGTCACCTGTAGCCACTCAGAAGACCACCACAGCTGAGAGACAAAGACAGCCGCCTGCTTCTAAATCAGAGGCCCAGTCTGCCCCAACATCTCCACCCCAGCCTGATGACGTTCCCACACAGCTGACCAAAGAACCTAACAGTGGAATACCTAAAACGAGCCGTGGAACCAAACCAACACAGAGTTCTCACCTTCAGAAAACTCCTCAGAAAATACCCCATTATGAAAACGTCTCAGATGTCACCAAAACTTGTGGTAACAACGTGAGCTCGTCTTTTGAGCAGCCAACCAGTCTGAAGCAGAAAGACACGTCACCAGAATCTTCTGAATCTTCAGAGCAGGAGGACAGCTCGGAGAGCCCAGTCTGGCATAAGCAAGCTAATCACAGTAGTCTTCCTAGTCAGTCAACTTCTCAAAAAGCTCATGGTGGAATCAGCACACGGTCCAGAAGCCAAGAGAAGACCGACCTGGAAAATGTTCCACAGAACACATCACCTTTTAAAAGGAACAATCCACCGTCTGTTTGTAAGAAATCAGAGCTAGGCAGGCATTCAGGTGAAACAAGCCATTCATTTAAAGAAAGACTGGCTGCTCTTGGAAAGTTAAGAAACCTGGAGGAATCAACAGCCTCTCCGCAGCTTTCAGAGAAGAACGATGTCAGCTCCACAGGAGTTACAGCAGCACGTGCCCAAGACAAAGTCAAAACTGTGGACAAACATTCTGATTGTAAATCTGGAGAATACAGACCTCCAGAAACTACACAACCCACTGAGGGTAACTCACATCATTCAGGTCGTGTTGATGGTGCTGTCTCAAAACAACAGGCTGAACAGCCAGTCAGGGCTCTTCCTTCTAGCACAGCAGTCTCTAAACTTGAACATGAATCTCCTAGAATGTTCTTAGCCAAGCAAGAGAGTCCAAAGTCGAAGATGTATCCACCATCTTCCAATCTGGACGCTGCACAAGCTTTACGCAGCTATGTTAAGAGTTCAGCACCCCATAGCCTTGCATATAATGTAAAAAACATCACTGCTCCCCACGGTGGCAGTCCTAATAAAATCCCCCTTAAGTCACCCACTAAAACTGTGCCGCCGCCTGCGAGCAGAGATGGTAAAACTCCTCAAGAGTTTCAAAGGTACATGTCAAAGTCTGAGGACAGGAGTCAACTCAGGGCCAAGAAGAAGAAGAATTCCTCCTATGGAGAGAGTCTTCCTCCTCCACCACCAAGACCAGCAGAAGTTTCTGAAGAAAAGAGACACTCTGCCCCCAGCCCCCGGTCCTCTATTGAGCAGAAAGTCATGAAGGGCATTGAAGAAAACATGCTGAAACTGCAGGAACAAGATAAAGGGCAAACGGTGGAGGTCAAGCAAAAGGCTTCCAATGGAATCGCCAACTGGTTCGGTCTGAAGAAAAGCAAACTGCCAGCTCTCAACCGAAAACCAGACGCCTCCAGAGCGAAAGAGTGGAAACTCAATCTTTCCTCAGCAGGAAAAGATCCCAGAGGAGCTGCTAGGAGAACGGAGAGCGAGAGTTTGAACATCTCCATGCTGATTGAGAAGGCTGAGGGCTTGCACAAAGCTCTGGAGGAGGAACGGGCGTTCATGAATGGAGTGGCTTTGGACCGACAGGGAAAAGGACATTCGTGTGAGGTGATGATGGACCCGACTCAAGGGCAGCTGTCGGTGATGTACAGAGGACTGCCATCCGACAGCTTCATGCAACAGCTGCTGAACAGGTCAGTACAAAACGTACATGTTGTACTTCTCATAAACATGAACAGTTTCATTTATAAAGTGATTGATTAAATGCACTTTTCTGTGATTTTCTGTGTGTATGTTAGTCTGATGAAGCCACACTTGTTTTTCCCAGAAAATCAGTCTAAATATAAATCACTATTATAAATGTACTGTTGTGGATCAGTGTAAGATAAAGAGAACTGTTGAACACTGATCTGTCATGTGCTTTTTGTTGATTGTTAAAGTGAATAATGGTTGTAGTTCATGTGTCTGTGTAAACATCTGTTTAAACTTGAGCTGATTCCTCTCTGTCCACTAAACTTACCCTGAAATCAGTTATTTAAAAATAAAAGCAGAAATGTCTAGGAAAAGTTGAAGTAGTTCTCAGAAAAGGCCGCTTGGTTGTATTTATGTTCTGTAGGGGTAAGGGTTTGTTTCACCGCTGATGTGATGTGTGAGACTCATTCAAATGCTGAATTTGAATACAGCTCAAAACCTGCTTTGACAGTTACTTGTATCTATAATGACTGATATAAACTCACATCACTTTAACTCTCAGGGTGGATGGGAAGGAAACAGGGGCCGTCAGCATGACGCATCGGCGTCTGTCATTTGACTATAAATCCAGACCTGTGTTCAGTCACCAGAGTTTGGGGGTGGCCGCTCACACACGGAGCAGCGATGACATGCAGAAGGTAAAATCATTCATTATTGTTACTGTTACCGATGGAAAATTCACTGAATAAAACACAGTTTGTTTTAAAGTATCTTTACAGTAACAAATCTTTATTTGTTTCACAGGTTTCTGGGTTTTTGAGTAAAGACGTTGCGTCAGACGACAGTCTGGCTGGAAATATTCATCATAATCACTTCGCAGGTGACGTGTGATTATAGTTTTGACTGGTTAACATGTAACCACAGTAAACCGGTTAACCTGTTTGTGCTGTTTGTGAGGGTGAATAATGCAGAAATGTGTGAGTGTGTCAGCAGCAGCTGAAAGCTGAACGCGTGTGAGAGTTCAGGGAGTAATTAAATATTATGCCCAGTTCCTGAAATAAAAGGCTTTATTTTTATCCATGAAAGTATAATTTTAAGTAGAATTTAAGTAATAAACAGACAGTAGCCAAAATCAACCAGAGGAGAACGATCAGCACAGATAAACCACATTTATTTTGCTTCTTACATTTTAACTTTGTGCTTCAGGTTCAGGAATCTCCACACACACTTTGGACAGCGGCATTGGAACATTCCCGCTGCCGGACTACAGTGGGAATGCAGGTTGCAAAAGCGTCCCGAAAGGAAAGATGCACGCGGAGAGCGACCCGTCCCTCTCGCAGGGAAAACACGGCTCAGGTGTGAAAAGTTCCCACAAGACGTGGACGGTGGAGCGAGAACTGTCCTCTTTAGAAGAGGATTATATGGATGCAGACGCCACACTAAACAAGATTCCATCCAGCCAGATCGTAAACATTGTTCATGACGGTAAGATATGAGCTGTTTCGAAAAGCATTTTCTGTTTTAGGTCTGAAACACGTGCTAGATTAAAGATTAAAGTCTGGGTATTTGTTAACACCTAAAATAGTTTCAGACCCTCTGTATCCTGGTTTCCTGCTGCTCAGTGATGTAAATGCTTTGCAGGCACTGATATCTGTGGAGCTGTGAAATTAGGCCCCACAAAGAACTGGACGTTTCCAAACCTCAGAGCTTCATCAGACGGGTCTGATGGTTTTCTCAGGCTCGCAGACGGTGTGGAGCCGCTCAGTCAGAGTTCTTTTAAACGGGTGAGAATCACGTCATCGTTGGTTTATATATTAACTGTAGAGCAGATTCACGCTGCGTCACCTTCATCATTAAACTCACCCTGTTTTCTGGACTCGTATTTCAGCGCAACAAGACGGGTGACCCCGCAGGCAGTAGAGAAGGTGACCCCCGCAGTCTTCCTCAGCCGGGACAGACACGCAGAGGCAAAGGCCGTATTCCTGGAAATCCAGAGGTTGTGAGAGACACCGGGCTAGAGCTGGTGAGAGAGAGACCTGATGATGGTCTGTCTGCTGGACAGCCTCTGGAGACTCCCGAGTCTCTGAGTGACTCTCTGTATGACAGCCTCTCCTCCTGTGGTAGTCAGGGCTGAGGTGGGTGTAGGCTAATCAGGTACCAACCTTTTGTAAACTGTAAACATTCTTTTAAAAACTTAGGAAAACAGTCATTTTTGTTACCCTGTGTTCTAACGGCTCGTGTTTCTCTCTGATGGAAAAAGACTTAAAGTGCATTTTTGTTGATCTCATGTTTGAGCCATTTTGTGACTTTTGTCACCTCATTTGTGTTTTCTGTGGTAGCGCCGTGGTGACGTTTAACTCGTATTATTGAATTAGCTTCAATGGCTGTTCTGATATCTCAGTCCACTGCGACAGTCTTCCAGCTTATAAACTCACCGAATGAAGTTCTTCTCATTCAACATCTCGCAATTCTTTGGTAATATTTGTGTAAATTTACTGGAAACTGAATGTTAATATATGTACTTTTTTATTTAAAATGCATATTTCATGAAAAACTTGCAAAACTTGTAATTTTCTGTTTGGGTTCATTATGTGTTTAAAAAACAAAAATGTAGCAGCAACAGAACAGATTTTAACAGTGAATTGTTACTATTTTCGTTGCATTTTTATTTATTTATTTTCTTTGAATAATGTGGTAAAATAAAAGCACATTTTACTGGTTGCTTTTTGATAAGTTTTGATAAATATGTTCCGTTCCTGAGCTGATGTGTCTAATTTTAGCTTTATTTTGTTTCCAAAATACGTCTGTGACTGTTTTTGAGCTCATAATTTGAACTGTTGGATCTCGCTGCTTACAGTCACTGATGTTGGAAGCGTCATTCACAAAAACAAACCAAATTAAAAACAATTTGTTGAGAATTTGTTCACTCTCACTGTTATGTTGATTTTATATAGATATAAACTTTCCACATTTCAATTTACTCGTATTGAGGAGATTTTTGTTGGAGTTTTTTGGTTTTTAATAAATTTATTCAACCTATTTTGTTTTGACGGCACAAATACAGGCAAATGTTGAACTCAGAACCTGCTTTTAAAACATCAGCTACAACAAGAGGTTAATGACCAGCGGTATAGATTTTGTCATCCACCAGTTTTTCTGCCTCATGTAAAATGTACAAAAGTTTAGAGATAAAGTAACATTATTCCCTTAAGCTTTTATGCATGACAGCGTTTTGTCAAATCCCTCTTAATTTTAAATTTTCACTTATTTAGGCCCTAATTTTCCCACCATTATAATCTTTATTTACTTTGTTGTAACTTGTTTGTCAGAAATATTTTATCATTTTCTGAAGGAATTTATGATGTTTGTGTAAAATGTTTATATAAGGTGCTATTTCATTTCATTTCACTCTGTCCTGCAAAAGCCATAAATGTGTTTCATGATCCTTTCTGAGCCTCACCCTCAATAAATCCTTTCTAATCATCTTTTGTTTATTGGATGTTGTTTTTAGTTTTGAGTTCTGGTGTCCCGTGGTAAACAGAGAGATTTACAAGCTAATATGTGATTGTTTAAATCTGAGTGGATCTGCTGTCATACAGACAGACAGACAGAAATAATGATGTTACAGGAGAAAATCTTATTCATTTAAGACGTTCAGTTGGTTATAATTTGGTTGTTCAGATTTTCTGACTAGATTCTGTGGACTGTATGTGTCTGTTCATAATGACTGACTACAGATATAATGTCTTATTGTCACGGAAATAATTTCAACAACTTCAGAATGTTGCACAAGAGATTTACTGTCTGCAGTACAAAGATCTGCTGTGATTACAAAACACTCGTGCTTCAATCAAACATGTTTAAATTCCATTAACAAATGAAATAAAGGCTGTGGGAACAGTTTCATACAGAGAGATGTGAAGTTATTTTCCATCAGATTCACCCACAGAGACGACAGCAGGATTTAACCCTCGTCACACACAAACACATTTCAGAGTCATTTCAAGAGCCACACTAACATGATACAGCAAACAGTGACGTTATTTTAACACAGCTCATGTTAATACCTCAGTAACTTCATGACAGAGAAACTGACCTTTAAATGATTAAAAATTGTAATAAGAAAATTGGATTAAGTAATAAGATTTTTGAAAGAAATAAAGAGATTGATCTGTTTATATAAAACATTCACAGAACGTTAGATGCACTTCTGCTGTTTCACAGTTCCTGTGACATCCAGAGTGTGAAATATACACACCAGTTACCTTGAAACACTCACAGCATGATTGTGAATCAGTGATTAAACTGACAGGCTGAACGTTAGCTGAAGGTTAGTACATGTGATGGTCTGACAGCGTAAGAAGCAGCTGATCAGGAACAGAAACATTCAGTTGTTACTGCAGTAAAAACTGAAGATAAACTCTGGAGATCAATCCAGTTAATCTGAGCAGCTCAGTTCATGGATCTCTGCTAATGAGCTGAAGATTGGAAGCAGGTGTTAAGAGACAGGAAGTGTTCAGATCGGCGGCGGTGTTTATTTCTCTGGCTCCAGGGTTCAGCTGGATGATGAAACCCACAGAACTATCAGGATGAAGATGAAGGAGAATCATGGCTGAGACGTCCGGCGCTGATCCAGCAGGTCAGTAACTGGACCTGTGTACTGTCACAGAACAGAGGTGGATTTAAGACTTAAGTGTATCTGATACTGCATTATACAGTCTTCATTTAAAGCTGCAAGCATAACTTTTGCCTCTGTGACCCATTCTGTCTAAACACAAACTACAGATTAATTTACACTGCTGTGAAATCACAGCTTATATAATAAATCATCATAAGATAATGAGTTTGGGTTAAACACTCTTCTGTTCAATAACTGACACTGCTTTACATTTTAACTAGAAAAGTTACAGATTGCAGCTTTCACTAGATTACAGGTATTTCATCAAAAAGCACTGAGTTTAAAATGCCTGTGAAATGCTTTGATACCTCTGGAAGGCTGGCAGTGAAGACGTTCCCTCATCCTCTTCATCACACACAACACAGTTGACAGCTCTGCACAACAAACACTGTAGTGGCGTCTGTATGTTTACTACAAACTTCACACTCCTGTGCTATGAGAATCTGTTGATGCTCTGTGCTGTAGTTCTGCTGCTAGTAACCGCCTCCTGAGACAAGTAATCGAGAACAGGCTGTACTAGAGAGAACCAACCTATCCTGGATTACTTGAACCAGGAGGAAGTCAAAGTTCCCCACAGAAACAAATCTTGGCAATTTCAGGGACCATAAATGAATATTTTGGGCCGTTTTCTGAGCCTCTGAAACAGGCGGTGACGTTTGCAGATGTGAGTGTTGTGACGGCTCGTTCACACGGTGATTGAGACGTGTGTGTTCTCGCATCGGTCCAGCGGATGGCGCTCACCGCTCACGTTTATACATGAAACCTCCTCTTCACTCTTTTCTCACACACGCTGCTGTACGCCAGTGAGCAGCGTGTGAGCAGCTGCGCTGCTTCCGGCCTACGGAGGAGAGGATGTTACTGTTATATGTTTACACTCATGCCTGTAGTTTTAGTGTGAGCAGATCGCATGACATGCAGCATGATGCATGGAGCAGGTTTACCTTAAAGCAGCCGTGCAGTTTGATTCAGATCCACACAGGTGCTGCTCAGACGTCACCTGCACACAGACACACAGACAGACAGACAGACCTTAACTTTAGTCACACTGGATTAGAAACATTGTGTGAGTTACTGGAGATAAAGGCAGTTAGTTAAATTAGGACACAGTAGCTTTTATAAACGTGTCTTAAAATAAACCTTCCTGCTTGTTTGAGACAAAACAATGACACTGATGTTTTTAAAGCCGTCAGTGCTGCTAAACTCCTATTACATACAAATTACATTTGTTTTAATTTTTAATACATTTTTAAAGGATGCAAAGACACAAATGAAGAAGCAACAGTAGTGACTGAATGTGTCGGTCTGTGATGAAGAGTCAGGGATGAATGAGGCAGCTGCAGTTTCAGCTCGGGCTTCTCACATTGTGTTATTTGCATACATCAGACCCTCTGATAGCTGCATTACAGAAGTCAGACCACCTACAGCGCTTGTGTTACTCACATAAGACCTACAGGCAAAATCAATGTATCCACTGAGGTTTGATGAAGCTTGTAAATAATTCAGAGCACTGGAATGAAATGTATGATTTATTCTCTAACGCATCAAACTGACCAAACGCTCAGCCAGTCTCCTGTAGTGACGACACACACCACACAAACACACAAAATCTGTTAGACATGAGCCTGCTGGCCGTGCTGCTGTGTGTTATATAATCCCAGAGGGCGGGAAAGCCCACACATTTCACACACACACATTTCACACACACACATTTCACACACACACACATTTCACAGACACACACACATTTCACAAACACACACATTTCAAACACACACACATTTCACAAACACACACACATTTCAGACACACACACATTTCACAAACACACACACATTTCACAAACACACACACACAGAGAAACACACAGACACAGAGAAACACACAGACACACACACATTTCAGACACACACACACAGAGAAACACACACACATTTCAGACACACACACACA
>JBAJNP010007546.1:0-22325 GCA_036877545.1 Yasuhikotakia modesta | reverse complement strand
CACACACATATTTATGTATGTATACGTATATAAGATTTATCAATGGCAGATGTGTGTTGTTAGTATTCATGTGACCCCGGTCAGACCCGTTTTGAATATCCGTACGATCCGTGTTTACACGCTTGGTGCAGCATGAAAAGCAGCTTTGCATCCAGCTGTCTGCAAACTCATCTCAGGCTTTGTGACGTGGAGGCCTGGCTTTTGTGTGGTCCTGACAGGTGGGGTAGACACCCTCTGCCCCTCCGTCCGGAGGTTCAGATCGGCGAGAGGGGTTCATCCCCCATCTGCTGCACTGAAAGCGGGGCACGCGACCCTGGCAACAGCCCCCGCTGCCGTTGCCTCCGACGGCACAGAGGAAGAGGCCCGGCGTGGCTGTGCACACAATAGGACAGTCTGCGTGTCTGTCACTCTGGGCGTGTAAAACAGACCAGAGGCCCCAGCAAACAGTTCTTTGTAGTTCTTTTAGTTAATGAAATTCAGAGTGTGTCTGTACACCTGTCACTGCATAGCCTAGGAGTTCTGTTTCATGTTGTCTTTATGTGTGCGTGTAAGCGTTTATAATACAGCCCCAGGGCTCAGCACAATTCTTCAAGCACAACTGCAGTGAATACCTGATAGGGCCCTAAACCAGTAACAACTCCTTTGCCCTTTCATTAGGAGCTCAGCTTGGTTTTACACATTTAACAAGCTGTTGGGCATTGATGGCTGTTTCCAAGATGTTTTGTCATGTTTCCTTCAGGGTATTTCTTTAGTGTTTAAGAAAAATATGCGCCTCAAATATTTATCATGAAGTACAAAGTTCTCAGTTTTCAGGTCTGCACTGTAGGTAACAAGTTTTTAGTAAAATATGCTAGATGATATAATATCTTTGAATACTGTCTAATTAAATTTCATATACTGTGAATTAAAACCAGGAACTTGTCATTAAAATCTAATCTTTTAATTATTAAAGGTGCAACAATACAGCAAATTGTTATTCAGTGTTGAATTATGTTTATTGCAAGCTTCAAAATCATAAAAATGTACAGAGAAAAGAAATTAGAGAAGGAAATATAAATAAATGATAAGAAATATAATAATAAACAACAGCAACTGCATTTTATGTGTCATGTAAAACCACAGCCAATCACAAAGTAACTCATGTTGCTATAGCAACCATGTTTACTGTATTTTCTATTGTCTTTTCTATTTCGCTTGTTCTTCCCCACAATACAATAGCAGTAGGTAATAAGAACATTTTTCTATTGTTCTATTGTTGATTAGATCTCAACTAATTCCAGGTCATTCCTCTTTATAAAAATAAGTTTCCTTTTGTTAGTTTCCTTTTCTCTTAATCTGTACCTTCCTCCCACTGATAAACTAGTACCACAACCATAACCTAGTTTAAGATGAACATATCAGCCAACGTAGGTTGTGGTTTGACCTGCTTTGTTTTAACTTCACCTTTTTTTGTAAACTGTACTCTTTACAGTAATTTACACAGTGTTTGTTGTGTTGAACATCTGCACCATCCATTATCCCAGTAGCATTATAATAAAAATGCTACTGGGAATCATAAGAAAGCCAAAGTTAAAGAAGAATTGTGGAGACATAGAAATTCACCGCTTCACTAATAGCTCATTACAGGCTGTGAAGTAGGTGTGAGTAAATGTCACATACTGATAAAAATACTGGAGATTTATATACTCATGTTTCCATGGCTTTCAGATTGTGTCACTTGTGGTGTCACTTATAGCTCATGCATGTTTTAATGCATTCTTGAAACACCCCCTCAAGTCCACAGGAAGGATTTCCTTTCCTAGCAAAACAGCAATGGCAGCTGTTTTTATACAGCGTTGGTATAACGTTGGAGAAAAGTGGAAAAACTTGTTATCTCTTGGAAAAGACCAGTCGGTTAGCATTAAACCCCTCCTCTCGCCCTCCCACACAAACCCTATTCGTACTCCTACCTGGGTCCCACCCGTGACATGATTAATGATGACAGCGGCCATAGCGACATGCCCACCTCAGACCAAGTGCAAACTGAAGCTTTCTTTGGGGCAGTTTTAATCTAGTTTGGCTGCAGAGTCTGTGGAGACTCTGATTGTCAGTCTGTGGGTCGGCTGTGTTGGGTTCTGCAGTCTAAAGCAGCTGACCTTTAACATTTCACCCTCAAACCCTGGCAGCTGCCTCTGAACCCAGTCCAAAATTACCTCCATCTGTCAGTGACCTCCTGGAGCTGCGGGGGGAGGGGCTGAGTCTTTATTGCATGAGGCTGAAAGAAAGGAATGCCAGTGTCTTTGTTACTGAGCACACTTTATATAATAGTGCCATGCAAAGGCTAGATAGATAGATAGACAGACAGATAGACAGACAGACAGACAGACAGACACAGAACATACATATCATACACATCTACATATAGATTTATACAATATTTTTCTATGGTTCCATAAAATAGTTTTCAGTGGTCAGTGGACATTTGTAAGTTAGTTAAGAAGGTAAACTTTTGAAAGTTGATTAGTCTTTACAAATCGCTTCATAAAGTCTTTTATTAGCTTGTATGTATTTTCGGTTTGTTTGTGTCCCTCCGGCCTGTCTCCTCTTTACCCATCAAAGTCAGTGCAGGCAGATTATAAAGTGAAAAGTGATTCTTGACTTTAGGCCAAGCTGTTAGCCAAGAGATCGAAAGACATACGTGAGCATATTTTTCCAACTTCCTTGTGTAAGACCTGCCTTTAAACCTACCTTATGTAAACTGATTTATGCACAGAACACAGTTAAATACAGAAGGGAGTTAAGCTTCATTAGTTAGAGGCCCAGCACACAAAGACTTGATTGAACAACTTTTCTCAGAGCTCCACAAATCCTTAATGGCAACTTAAAGCACAACGATCCGGCGATACAGGAAACAAATGATGCCCGTCTTCCTCTGAGAACCGTGAGCTTACATCATCAAGGAAGTTTGTGAGGAAGACACATGACATGAAGACACTCGTTTTTAGCACATGACGCAGTAGTGGTACGTTACATAGTAAAATTATAATGTACAGAGGTCAATAAAGCAGATGAATAGTTTTAATAGAAACATTTGGCCTTAACATGAATGTAAAGTTTAATTATGTTTAGTAAAACTGTGATATGAAACATGTATTTTAGACATATAGAAAACAGACATATAAAAACATAACATGTATTTTAGACATACAGAAACAAACATATACAAACATCACATCATGTATTTTAGACATAAATAAACATACATTTACAAACATCACATGATGTATTTTAGACATATAGAAACAGACATATAGACACATCATATCATGTATTTTAGACATATAGAAACAGACATATAGACACATCATATCATGTATTTTAGACATATAGAAACATGGACTGTATAGAACAGAGTGACTGTGCCCAGAGCCRTCTGCATTGTGTCTGCCTGAGAACCGGAAGTGTCTCTTTAAGGTGCGGAGAACCTCTCTCTCATTGCTGTGAGATGAGAAGGGGAGGGATGGAGCGCAGGGATCTGTGGGCGGTTGTGAAACGCCAGGAGAACACAGCCATGACGCACAGGCGGCTGTCACAGGCGGGATCGGCTCTGGCACAGCTAAGACAAGGTGTGAGAGGAAACCCCGCTCTGGGATCATTGTCTGTCATATGTGGGTGGTTGAGCGCTTGCTGTTGCCTTGGAAACAGGAGCCGACTGCCACAGAGTTCCTGTCATGTAAAGACATGCGGTACGCATGCAGTTCCAATACATGTATAATATGTGTATATATTTATACACTTCAAGTGTATAAGGGAGGTTTTATCTTTTTGTAGTTAAAGGGAGGGTCTGTTTGCTGTGCAGGATGGTGTTATTTGAGTAATAATGTGTGTGTGATTGTAGACTTTGACAAGGTGTGGTAAAAGTAATTTGGCTTTGAGTGGCGGTTCTTTACGGTGCAACTGAGGCACCGTTGAAACCGATAAGCACAACAAACAAACACGACCGTCTCAGATATGGATTTCAGAAAACCAAATATTTTAAAAATTCACTTCCAGTGATGATTTAGTTTGTATGTAATGTAAACATATTTATTTTCATCTTTATTTTTCCTTATTTTCTTTTACACAAATTAAGGTTCAGTGAGTTTAAATGACGTTATGAGCATTCACAAGCATACCATCATTGTGTCACCGTCTGTCTTAAATGTTTTTTGAGACTGTATGATGCATAGCAACACAGACGAGTGACACTGATAATCTGTTGCTTAGATTAGGACAATGATGTTATTTGTGCTTTCGTCATTTTATTACGGTTACAGTAGAAGATTGTCATTAGCTATAAATCTACTCTCATCTGGTTTATTTTTATCTTGAACCAAGAAAAATGTGTCACTTGTGTGTTTCTACTCACTCTGCCAGTTTTTGTTTTGCATGCATATCTGAATTTCTGATTATTTTAAACCTTTCACCACAACATGTTGCACAAACACAAAATGTGCATTTGAACTCACTCTTCACTCTGTAAAACCACACCTGCCACTTCACTTGTTATGTCTGGTGGTTGTGGCTGACGTTGCAAATAAGCACGAACAAGGTGTGAGCATTATGTACACATGTGAAAAACCTGCTCTGAAAAAAAGGCCGACCTAACTGCGTCATGCGGCTGTTTTGCTTGTGTTAACAGAACTGTTACATTTCTCGAGAGATTTGTGCCGCATTTTTGAAACCGCCAATCATGTTTCAGAACAGTGAGCGTTGAAGATGCAGGTTTCTGTATGTAGAGCAAGTAAAAAATAACAAGCAATCCACAAGTGACACATTTTATGCAACAATCACAGAGTCTGCAGTTTTAGCAATTTAATAAACATCGGCAAACAAACAGCTGGTTGCATAGTTACATTTTATTTTGATATAAATTAAATTCTGTTACAACATAACCACAGCAATGTTCTCTAAACAGCTGACTAACTGAGGAATATAGTGGAAAAATGCCCAAAACTAGAAAATATAGGACATCCACAATCAGGACAAGTACAAGTTTAAACTATTTATCTGCCACCCAGATAACAAGCCACCCAGGAAACAAAACAGCTACAGCCTGTTAAGCCACAATGAAAACAGCTAAAATGAACCATCATCGCTGGTGTAACATGGGTAACTGTCTTCATTGTTTTGAGTTGATTAGACTCTGACTAAACAAATGCGTCATTGTTGCAGAATATTATCATGTTTCCTCTCCACACAAATGAGCGTTTTCAAGGTTATCCACTTGAAAGCTTTTTCTAAAAGGTCTGGTTTTTTAGTATGGTTTTTTAAATGGATCAGGGATAATATGGACGTAACATCAGATGTTCTAACCTGTAGCTCAACTGGTAGAGCGTTGCGTTAGCAGCGCAAAGGTTGTGGGTTCCCAGGAAACAGAAGTACTGATAAAAATGTGTACCTTGAATTCACCGTAAGATGCTTTGGATAAAAGCGCCTGTAAAATAAATGAATGTAAATGTCACCTAAAATTTGTCACCTAAAAAGGGAGGGAAAACAGCTTTTCTACTGTAGCTATTTACAAATACATTTTACTGCATATTTACTTATAAATTCACACTACAAACTTTTATTTATTTATTAGACATATTGGTTCAATTTATCCAAATAGTTATAATTTTACTGTCCTCTGAACGCAATCTTCTTCTGCATCATCTAGCCAAAAAAGTTGTTTTTCCTGTAAAGTGAAAGAAAGATGCATGATTAGTCTCACCACAAAAACATCTCATATCTTGCACAGGCACCATCGCACGCAACAGCCTAATAAACAACCATCTGTAGATCTGAAAAACACCATCACCATCACACACATTGTACACAGGCCTCGCCATAGCATTACATCATACGTAAGGACAGAAACAGCCAGGGGTCCTTCTGTACAAATTACATTATAAATCAATTTCACTGGCACAACCTCATAATCCTTTATGTTCAGCCCTGAGGAAACTGCTGCCTTCAGTAGAACATGTGAAGTGTTTAAACTCAGTGTTAAAAGTGGAGTCTTTTTTTCTGTGTGTGGATGCTTAAGTGTCTCAGAGGTGTTTTTAGGAGCTCAGACGGCACAGGGTGTTATTATAGTGCACTAAAAGTACAGCACATCTCAGCACACAGCATGTAAAGTGCGTCACACGGAACGAAAGCAGTTGACGACAATCAATGGCACTCGATTGTCCTAACTTCCGCTTTTCTGACAGAACTCAGAGTCATATAGTCACCCATTGATTTGTCATTGTAAGCTGTAATGCACAAATGACTCAAGACTCAACATTTCATTAACAAATAAAACACTGACCAAGGTTATTTCTGCACTTGAGTGTTGCAGTTGTTTAAAATTCATATTTCCATATTTTTCAGTTTCTCATGTGGAGAATTCAAGTTTAGAAATAACCAAGATCAAATTATTATTGTGGGAAATGTAATCATAATTTGAAAAAAATGGATATTACAAATGTCTCTCATTTATATGCCATTTTCAAAATCATGTGCAAAGGATTGTGGGATATTATAGGCACATTTATTCTCCCCTCACAATCTAACCTGTTTACACTGTTTGCAGATTTCATATTTCGAACCCGGTCTGTGAATATCTTAACATCAAACTTGCACTACAGACCCACTGCACAGTAGAAAGAGCTGGAAAAACTAGCAAAAGCAACAGGCATTTAGATCGACTGCCAAGGGCAGAAAAAAGTCCTGCAGCGAGAGCAGACGATGGGTATTACTATCCTATGGTACCTGGAAAACGCCTCACAGGCAGTCCGGGAACGACAGGGTTACATAAGAGATACGGGATCTGGCATGGAACTGCGCGTGATGCAGTACTGATGCCAGGCAATGCAAACCGCATGAACAAGAGAGCTACTGAGATATCCAGTTTCCATAATGTCTTACAGCAGGACGTTTATATCAGATGAGCAGCGGCCTGATCGTTTGTGATGTGGCTGTTTTCAGGGATTTATCCCCCCCGGCCATCATCACTGTCCCTGAGAAACACTCAAACACACGCCGCTGCAGGGGACTGTCCCTTCAATTAGTGTGTGCGTCACTTCAGTCAAAATGCTTATGTTACGTGACAAAAACATAGAAAAGAACAAAAGCCTGTTTTGTGTTGCACAGTTACACTTTGCATAGTCAACATTGTTTACTGGCCTGAAAAAATAGAACTTTTCAGAGGGTAATGTTTGGTTTTTAACAGTAGCCATTAAGGGAGAATGAGAAATATGTTGGATAAACTGGCTTTTTTATAGCATAGATTCTTTTTTTCTCTTGTGGAAACACACACACACACACTGTTAAACTAAATAACTTGAATGCATTGTAAGTTGCTTTGGATTAAAGCGTCTGCCAAGTACATAAATCTAAACACTGTCATTTAGTAGCTTAACTAGCAATATTTGGTATTCGGTGACAAAGCATTTGTTGCGTCCTTAATTGCTATCTGTCGCGTGTGACACTTGATTGTCTTTAAACCGCATCCCATGCATACTTAGGATGACAGTAACACAGATGCCAGTTGTAAACAGCATCAGTTATGTGTCAAAGAGCTGCAAATATACTTAAAATGCTGGATGCAAGCGTTTTGCACATTGCATAACTAGCTTTCTTTTTTGAACAGAATGTGCCAGAAGAAAAACGTGGCAGAATGCGGAACTCTAAATCTCTCTCCGTGTCTGGCAGAGCTCAATAAAGCAATGTGTTTGAGATGTGGGGCACTGGAACACATCCAAGCAGACATCAGGGTGATCAATCTGGGCCCACTGCAGGTGGAATGCAGTACTGCCTAATTGCCCACAATGAGAACAGAGATCCGTCTATCCAATGCAACAAAACACTGTTGTGTTATCGTTCTGATGGCAGTTATGATTGTTGTCTCGTCTGTTTGGTTGCAGCTGTCTATAACATAACATAGTATAACATAAACACAACACAACTACATAAAACATAGTATAACATAAACACAACACAACTACATAAAACATAACATAACATAAACACAACACAACTACATAAAACATAGTATAACATAAACACAACACAACTATATAAAACATAGTATAACATAAACACAACACAACTACATAAAACATAGCATAACATAAACACAACACAACTACATAAAATATAGTATAACATAAACACAACACAACTACATAAAACATAGTATAACATAAAACACAACACAGCATAGCATAGTATAGCATAGCATAACAACATAAACATAATATACCATATCAAATAAAACATAACATGGCACTATATGAGGCATAGCATAACATAAAACATAGCATAGCATAGCAGGACAGACATAACAACATAACATACAACATAAAACACAGCATACCATATCAAATAAAACATATAACATGGCATTATATGAAACACAGCATAACATAAAACATAACATATAACATAACATACCACCATAAAACAGTATACCAAAAAAACAGCATTCTTTAATTATCAATTTTAACCATTGTGTTCTTAAACACAAAATCTGTGTGTGTATAGATTCAGATCTAATGAACCTCATCATGTTTTAAAATTCACTGGAACAAAACTGTCTTAACATTACACATATGTCAGCTGCGGTAACCGAAGGCTATATAAACGTGCAACCCATTTATAGACACTTCCTGTGGAAACTTCTCAACATACACACCTGTGTTCATGACACACAATGTTTGTTTACAATGCTTGATATCAGAATTGTTTGTGTACTGTTGTTTCCTTGCGTTGGATGTTTCTACGCAGCACGGCCTTTATTTGAATTGTCAGCTTCCTGTTGACTTTTGTGGTTAACATACACACTGCTGAGTGAGATCATCATCATTCAAGATGCTCTAAAATAGCGCAACTGTTTTTCCGACCACTTTCTTTTCCACAGAGCAGGGTCATGTGGTTTGAACTTATTGCAGTCACATTATAACCGGTGACAACTAGTTCCAAATAGTTCCAGACTGATTTTGTGTTAATCAGTGGTAAAGGGATTCACTCATCATTTTTCCTATTGTTTACTCAAATTAATGTCATTCTAAACCTATATGACTTTTCCTTATAAAGATATTTTGAGAAACGTCTCAATGGGTGCCAGTGTTGTTTGGTTCGCAACATGCTTCAAAAAGATCTTTTTTTTGTTCCTCAGAAGCAAAAAAGTCATACAGGTTTGTGACATGAGGGTGGAACATGATGGATGAGGGTGGGACATGATGGATGCCAAATATTCTTAATATTTTAAGATTTTTTAAAAAAGAGTTTTTAAAATATTGATATGGACAGTAACTATATAAATACAAGTATTACGTGACATCAATATCATCAAGGAAACAAAATGGGCTACAAAAGTCATTGTAAATGCTTCTATTTCTCTTTATTTTTTATAGTAAAACACAAAATTACTAGCAATTTTAGAGTTTTTTAGTATTCATTTTGCAGAATTTGTAGTAGGTAAACCTGACACAAAATGATGAGTAAACATTGTGTGTTTTATGCTTCAAACAGATGCAAACATACAAATGTCACAAGTTTGCTTACGTTCTAAGCACCTTGATACTAATCCTAAATGACCTTCAGTGACCTTTAAAGAATTATGAAAATATTTCAAAGTTTATCTACATAATCTGCCTTTGTGTAAACATACTCAAACTTTTTCAGTTTACCTGCTGTTTGCTTATAGGAACATGTTCTGATGATTCAGAGCATGTAAATGATGGGAGTAGGACTTCAAAGCACTTTACAAACAAAAGCTGTGAACAAAAGTAACTAATGAAAGTTTGGTTGCTCATCGCATCACCAAAACTTCAGTGATTAACAGATACTAAGGTGCCCATAGAATTTCCTGCCCTTCTGAAAAGCATCACAGGCCACGATTCTTGGTTATACAGATATGACAAATCAAAATCTCAATTGATGCATTAGAAAGAGATCATTCACTGGCACAGAAAATAATACAAAAGCTATCTGTGCTATGTTGCTGTGCCTGTACAGTATTGCATCTGGGTTTTGGTTACTTTAGTTAAGAGCTTAAGTATCTTCAAGCCTTAATTATCATTAATCCAAAACTAGGAGAACTGCATTCAAAGTCTTATATGTAGTCAAACCCAAGGCCTTTTGCATTGCTAACATATTGCCCTATTAGTTGAGTTACAGAAATAAACAATATTCAATACAATAATGATATACATTCAATTCAATAAAGCCAAACTGTCGACCATAAGTGTCAAATTTTTGTGTTCAGTAAAAGTTTTTCCCCCTAGGGGATCATAAAATCTACTAAATATGGTGTCACAACTATCAAATCACAACTATCCAAAAAGCTTTTAACAGATTTAATTTGCCTGGTATGTGACTGGATTTTGTGTCACACCTGTGGCACAAAAATGTCACACGCGCTGCTGGAACGCACTCACTCATGTTAATGTCATTCCAAACATCGTAACACCAGAAAATGATAAAGCAAGTTATATGGGTGACTGTAACTGTTAAACCACACCTCAGAAAGAGTAAAATTCCAGCAAAACAGGGTTAGGTATTTTCCCATCTACAGTTGATCTGAGCCACATTCCTACATGCATGTTTAGTTTGACAAGAATGTTTAGATTTTAGAGGTCAGTCTTCAGATAATGAGCTCATACTGATGAGGTGAACCAGGGGCGGAGCCTGATGAAAACAGGTGTAACAGGTTAACAAAAGCTTTCAGAAACCCCTGGTTTGTGGTTTCAGTGCATGGGAAATAGTTGTGTGAGTGAAATTACGCAAGTTATGGAATGATATGATTTGTTTGTCAGCTTTTGTGAGTGCATTGTCTAAACTGAGATCTGGGAAAATGGAGGGAAGAGGAAAAAATGGAAGCGCAAACTTCCCTTTGCTTGTTTTTGTTTTGTTTCATAACTATGTGGGATAGTGCTTTTGTGTCATGCTGGGCCTGGTCTTTTTAAGAATGGTTTTAAAAACAGGAGGGGAAATCTAGCCATTGTAGGAAATTCAGGAACTTCTTAGTCCGTCTAGAACATTTACATCTACTTTAGCAATATATGTGGCCTGTATGGAAATTCAAAGTGATGCTAGATCAAGCTATAGCTTGTTACTGTATGTATAATCTCATAAAATCAGATGCTTTATAGTGACTTCATTCTTAAGAAGTCCCTTTGATGTGAGTGCTGAAATGAGGCCATTAGCCCTGTAATCTTTAACCAGGTGTGGCCCGAGAATCAATCATCTGAGGCAATCCAACCTCATGAGTCAGTAAAAAACAAACATGAACACGAAACCAGACCATTAAATCTTACAAGAATAATTTCATTCTTTCGGTCTCTATAAAACCACACAGTAGCAGTGGAAGACACCATCTTGTTGGAAGAAAAATTTAAGATTGAGAATTTAAGGGTTTTCCTGTAGCTCAAATGGTAGCTCATTGCGTTAGCAGCACAAAGGTTGTGGGTTTGATCCCAGGCAATACAAGTACCGATAAAAATGTATATCTTAAATTCACTGTAAATTGCTGTGGATTGAAGTGGACATCACGACTCAGATATATTCCAGTCATCTCAGTGTTTAAACGCTGTTATTTTTAGTGCTGCAAACGCAGTTTGGAGAATTCAGGCCACCATGCAGCTGAACTCAATTACTAATTACAAGGCAGAAGCAAAAAAAAAAACAGAGAAACAAATGAGGAAAACGAAGGAATGTGACGTTGGAAAGAGATTATTTCAGATTAACATGGCAAAAGGTCAGCTCTTCAATATAGTTAAAGCAACTTAAAGTTTCATACTGTTGCTTTTTTTCGTTAACCCTGATCAAAGATCAGTAGTTCACTTGCTCTTATTCAACAGCTTTAACCTAAATTACATTTTTGGGCGGATTGGCAGAAATTGAGCTCAGAGACTCCAATAAGATTATGTAAGAGACTTCCAAAGCAGTACAAGACCATGTTAAGTCTCAACATGTAACGATTATCCGTGCGACTGGGCTGGTCAATGTAAACTTGTAATTAGTACATTCATCAGTTACAGAAGCAGAGGGCTGAACAGGCAGATGTAAAAAACTGTGGCCCACAAAATGCAAAGGCCTGCTGTGTTTTAGACAAAAATGTGAGTGTTTACCAAGATGTTATGGCACCTATGAGTGAAATCTCTGAAGCTTATGACAGCCCCGAGCATATTAGCTCTCACCGGACGAACACAGATGTTGTTTTGCAGTTTTAGAAAAATGAAGCATAACTAGAGAAGCTATAACGGCTCAGAGGACAGATGTTGACGGCCTGCAAATTAATGGTGAAAACAGACAGACATGCAGGTGTTCTGTTCACTAATCTGAGTCAAAACTGTAAAGTGAGCAGTTGAGCTTCTTAAAGACTCAAAAACAAACAAAAGAACACCTGTATGCATCATAAGTCCATATATATATATATATATGTCCTGAGATTGTTGACATTTTTTAACATTGAAGTAACGTTTTAAGATGCCGAACATTTTTACAACAAAGAACAGTTATGACTGAAATGTTTGTATTTTAGGATTCTGTGGTATTTCAAGGGCATTTAAGCACATTTGTGACAGACATGTTAACTTCTTCACATACTAAAGGTCAAATTACTTTCATTTTTGTACTTTACAGATGTTGAGAAAACATGAAACATCAAGTTTTTACAAACTCAACCACAAATATTACAGAACATAGTACAGAACTTTAAAGCAACTTTTAAAATTGTGATATCTGTGAATTTAAACGCATTATTAGTGGCAATTGCAATTCTCATTTTCCATTCACTCTGAACTCCATGTTAATCTTGCCTGCTCCCATGTTTCCTATAATGACAGACCAACATCATAAATTGTTTCCTCCTGTGTCTTAAAATAGCGTAACTGGAAATAGTCGTGTCAGAGCACTAAGCACACAGATGCTACAAATAGATGTGGATGACAGAGCTGAACATCATGAGTAGGCCAAGATTGGACAGTAATGACAGAAGTGTAACCTTTGACATGAATCCATTCATTCCGCAGTGTTTACACGTCCCTGTGTGAGTTACACGCTCTCTGTAACGGTACTTCCTACAGCTTGTGCAACATGACTTTCAATGTGGCATGACATGATGTCACGAATATGGACCTGTGAATTATGTTTATCTTGTCAAATATACTGGAATTTAACCACATAATTACCATAAATCACCTAATAATACTGATGGCAGGCACACCTAATGATGACTGCTGGTATTGAACAGGCGTATGCCAGTATACAGTAGGTTCCCAGTTTAAACCATTGTGTCTTTAAAATGCCTAACACGAGATAATTGTAAACAATCAAGTAGTTAAGGGTTTATGTTGGTACATGGATCTTTTATTGTGGTGTATCCAGTAAGATTTAATTAAACCAATAAGCATCACAATAATACGGCACATAGGAATCAACAATTAACAGTTATTACAGGGATACCATGCTGACAGCTCATGGTTTCAATTGGTTCCTAACACCACAGAAAGAAGCATTTGAAGCCCTGTTATGTCGTGACTTCTATGCTAATTTGATTAACGCTGTGTTGTTAAATTAATATACTGATGATTATATGCTCTGGTAAGGGTTAACCTTAAAACTTGTCATGATATGTTTCTTACATTACAAATTTGACTGAGGAAGCTGTTGGTTTGAAAATACTTTATCATTATGCATGGACCAAAGCAGTCTCGGAAAACTCCCCATGTCAGCTGACAACTGCAATGAAAGTGTCAGTTGATTGTCAAATGACTGGTTTTTAAACAATAAACACTACTGACTAGACTTCAATGCGGAAGTAACTGAGTATACGGTCTCATTACGTTTTAACCAAAGCACTCTCATAAAATTCCCTGTCTGCTTAACACTTTCCATTCCTGATGTGACCTTTAAAAATGTTTTATTATTTTACATAAACTGTAGCAAATTCACCCTAAGAAGTTCCCTTGTTTTCTCAGAAGTATTTCCCTACTCCATGGCATTCAAAAAAGGTTTATGAATCACTCCATATAATAAAGGTGTTTTACAAAATATGTTCATTATGATGACTAACATTCTTTATAAATAAACACATCACCATTTAATTTTCAGTTCTGCTTTTTATCTGTAGGTCAGGAAAGTAATTTCCACAAAAAAAATGTTGTCACACAGAATCTGTGAGTTTAATTTCACCATAGACATCAGTTTGGATCAGTTTATTTTCTGCTTCTACGTACGAATAGTCCATCTATAAACGCTATTAAGGTTTATAACCAGCACATTGTTATAACCAACAAATCATTGTTCGTCGCTAAGCAACAGCGACATCTTGCGGCAAACGGGAAACTTAAGCGTTTATGGTTGCTAGACAACCAGCACGCAGCATCACTTCCGTAAACACGATGCAGTCCGTGGAGAAAACGGTGCTGACGTGCGCTGTGGAGAGTGAGTTAGAAACTTATAATGCGTCTGATAATATGCAGTCGGTTGATATTTTCGGTGAAAAAGACGAAGTGGGCAGAAATGCGCTTTTTGCCGCGTGCATGATGGGACGAAGCGCCGTCGTGCGCGAGCTCGTGAAGAACGGCGGTGACGTGAACGAGCTCACCGCTCGCGGTAAGAAGTGCGCAACTCCTCCGTTTAGTGTGCAGTGCGTCTGTGATGCATATGATGCTAGGTCATGTGAACAACTATTTAGGGTAATAAAATGTTTATTTGATGTCAAGCACCATTAATAAACAGACAGAAAGATGAACATTTTATCTACTTTATCTACATTTAACTTTATCCATGGGACAAACTTAATAGGCTGTTATGATCAACAACTGGGACACAGCTAAATAATCTTTGTGTTCCATGGGGAAAAAAGAAAGTTATGCATTGTGGAATGACAGAAATTTGATAAAATGATGACAGAAATTAAATTTGACCTGTTTTTTGTCACTACATTGATAGGGTACTCACCGTTGCATTGTTCTGCCATGTGGGGTCAACTGGACACATTAAAAACTCTGGTCGAGCTCAACGCTGATTTACAAGCTACCAATTTCCGTGGAGAGAGGGCAGTGGATGTGGCCCGGCGCTACGACAGACTGGACTGTGGAGAATACCTGGCATGGGCTGGTGAGAAACAGAAACATTTAAACATCCAGACGCTTCAAATCTCGCCGTGAATAACGCACACGATTTTCTCAACAGAGGCTAAACAAAATTTGCAGGCATTAATAAACCAAATAAGAGAAACTGTGACTGATCCAGAAAAAGTTCAAGGAAAGCTAAACAAGGAAGACAAGGTGATAAATGATGCATCGTATTTTATCAATATATTAACATATAGTATGACATATTATGCTGAATGAACTTATTTCAGATTCTGTTATTGTATGTGTGTTGGTATTTAGAATATATGTATAAACACCTGTTCAGCAAAATCAGACTGGATTCAAAACAACAAAAATGCAACAGTTCAAGACTTCATTGAACAGAAGAATCACCTTGAAAATGTAGTGAAACCTATTCTACTCAAGCTGAACACACAGTGTGAGTGCCCAAAAAACTTATATCAGACGGTGAAAAATGTATTTACACCTAATTTAAGGACATATCAGACCTTAAATATGTTTGCTTTTGAGACTCTGATTATTCTTATTTGTTTTTTTCCACAGCTGAAACCACAGCAAAGATGAGAAAGCATTAGAACAACTGAAGTTACAAACACACTATCAAATCTACACATTTTGTGTCTGAATACATCAGCCTTTGTTTGGTGTTTTAGGATGAATAAATAGACCATTAAATAAACATTGATAAAGGATCCATGACTCCGAACTGAATCAGCAGATGAATAATGAAATACAAGTAACTTTATTATATATTCATAATTAAAAAAAAACACACAATGAGAACAATATGATGTTGTGATGCTTGCAATAAACACCAGAGGGACCCAAAGGATCGCTTGTCATGTTTTTTGTTCAGTTAAATAATGTCTCACATATTGAATATGAAGTTCGTGATCAGGTCACTGTTATAACTTTAACAACAATAAAATATATGTTAAAATATAAGAGCACATAAATACTATAACCAGCATATGTCACAGATGCTCGATAATCGATCAACATCTGTGAAACCTTCATTCAATTCGTCGTCATTTCACGATCAACAACCACATAATTTATTATTTATACTATTTATCTTTAAATGATAAGTAACCTGAAATGAATGAGTAAAACGCAAATCTACATGCGTGTCTGACTGAATCACTACGAATGTAATATAGTGTAAGAAATGTGTGTTGATCGAGTCTCTCGGCGATCGGCTAGTTGGCCTTGTCTCCCAGCGCACAGGCTGGCAATGGGATGCGATTAAGGTGGAAAAGCGGTCTGGATTTTGAAGTGTGAAAAGGGCTGTCTGTCCCCACCGCAGGACAGGGAGGAAGGGAGTGAGTCCCTACCAACAACAGAACAACAAACAGATACTTGCTGTTATTTTGATGATTTCCTACCAGATCCTCCTGCCGTCGATTCTGGATTGGGAAAGCCGACGACTGGATTCATTCAGTTATTACTGCTGTCGCCACCGATTCATGGACACACGGAAAAATCGCTCCTGTTATCCGATTATAACTTCGTAACTGTTGATGCTAATGTAACTTTTGACTGCTGGCTCGTGTCTTTTTAACGGAGCCGGTGCGACCCGAAACTTTGCGCTTTGTGCGCTTTTAATAAGAAGTGCGATTATACAAAAGTTAGTTTCATTGCCGTTTTCATCGTTTTATTATTATCGTTTTTGTTTCAGTGATGTAAATATAGCTCAGGGTCGCGCGTTATAAATACCCGTTTGTTGTGTTTACTGTGAAACAAAGGGAAAGCATGGGAAACTCGTACTACTGCCGCTAGTTTATCCGGGATCGTTTGGTTACTAAACTGCTTGCAGTTGTACGTATAATCGATCAGGCTAAACAAAGCAGAAACCATTGAGACCGATACTCCACACGGGAAATCTGCTGATCTTTACCTGGAGGTTACTAGGGAGGCGTAACGGGCATGGACACCGATTCAATGGCCGGTGGCGACGTGGACTCGGTTCAGGGAGGCATGATTTCATCGGACCCGGTGCTCGACGGGATTCTGCTGGACTCGTTTTGCCAACAGCAGGGATGGGTGCGGGTGTACGGTAAGTGCCTTTAAACGTAAGGCGTACCGAAATGTGTATTATGTTGTTTTTATAACAGGTTTACGAATAATGCAACATGTTAAATTTCCTACTTTGTATATGAGCTACACTAGATATGTCCAACTTCAGGCACTTCAGTTGTGTGTCCTGTTGTGTTTTATCTACCCTATGAATTATTATTGAGACAGACAGTGGACCTGTTGGCACATTTAGGGTCTTTAGACTTCATTCCCCATCTGCTTTTGGAGAGGTTTTATTTGGCTGCAGTGTGGCTTGTAAAGAAACAATGCCACGAGTAAATGGGAGCTTTAAATGTGTGTATTATGATTTGTGGTTAAGGGAAGGTCTGGGTTGGAAAACCCTGGTCACATAATGGATTGGATTGTTGATCCGACTGGTTATGGGCATGCCGAGTAAGTGTAATGGGAGACAGAAGCAAAGGTTTTATCACGTTGTTGACAAAGATGTAAATGCAGTTTTGTGCGTCATAGCTTCAGGTGGTGTGTATAAAAGGAGTTGGTAGCTTGCAGGCTTGTGGACATTAGTTTCTTTTATGTTTACAAAAATAACCAACCAGTTGTCTATAGATACTGATTGTGGTTCTATAGGTTTGTGTTAAATAAAGGCAGAGTGAAGATACTATAAGGCTGTATGGACCCTATAGACATGTTGCCAAGGGCTGTTGTCATGGCAGCCTGTTGTCTTAAGGATGTAAGTTGAAACCAGGGACTTCATGTAAAAGACAGGATGTCTAGCTACGTCCGTCTCACCTAACGTCCGCTTTACCCAAGGGGTTTATGACTTAAGATTTTCTATCTTAAAGATTTTAATCGTCTTTGGTAGGCCTGCGCTAGGAAAAAGTTTGAATAAGTAGGACATGTGGTAATGCTAAAAAAATTCCTGAATTCTCCCTGTTCGTGTGCCGTCCAACACCCAATGACATAATTTAATTTTTCTGTGTTTGTCTTCAGTTTACGTTCATAAGTGTGGAATCACAGTGTTGTAATGGTGAGACATTAATGAGTCATTTAAGTCACAGAGCAGACAGAGACCCACACACACACACACACACACACATTTTAAGCATGGCTGTCGCATAATTCATAATAAAATGACACGCACAGTTACACGTTCCTCTTAAGTGTCTCTTTCTCATACAGAAGCTAAAATGAAGCACAGGGAAGATAAATTAATTATAGCAATCTAGGGGATTTCATTATTGTAATCACTAGTTCTCTGTGTCAGTTTGTGTCAGTTCCTAGCTTCATATTTATATATTTGGGGAAGCTAAAAACATGACTGTTCTGCTAAAGTTCATGTTCCACCATTAGATCCTCCCACACACTTATTAAAGGCCCATTTGTGTCCGAACGTTTGTGTGTTTAAAATTGGGCTTGTATTTGATCAGGCAGCCTGTCTGGGACACTTTTATGTAACTGTTTGTTGTTGTATGAACTCCTTTATATAAAAATGATATAACTGTGCTTCCTGTTATTGACGCAGATCGGGAAGAGCTGGAGGAAGCTCATTGGGCACTGCGTTGGCGGGCTGCTAGATTTGGTATCTGTTTGGACCTGCTGGTTCAAAGGGTTCACCTTAAACCGCAGAGCTTGATCTTGCATCGTGGCCCTTCTACTGAAATGGAAAAGTATGAGAGTTCTGCTATGGTGGTTGAAAGCGAATGTCTTTAAATGTTCATGATGTTGCTGTTTAGATGTGTTTAATCTTGCAGAGGAAGCCGTGAGGGGGTGGAGGTGGGTGTGCGGGAGTCAATAGTGGGATTGTGTTGGTTGTGGACAGCTCTGGCTCACGTCACTCAGGATGTGTGTGCTTCTACACCCCCCCACCCACTGTGAGCCGTTCGGTGTTTCATTGTAGCTGTCAGGAGACAGGGCTGGGGCTATGATGTAAGCAGACCGTTCTGAGAATGACCTCAGTGCACTGGATTCCAAAATTCCAGAGCAACCGGCACCAGTGCGTTCATCACGGCATTCCGGAGCTGAAATAACTCAATAAGGATGCTGGCCGGCTACTCGCCCACTCACTTCCCTTATGTATCTGTTAAGAATAATGAGTCCTGTGCCAACTTGTCTATTCTTGGACTTGTTTTGGCCAGTGATCGTTCCCATAAATGTTATTAGTTACTTGTTTTAGCCAATGAGCTGAAATCACAGTTTCTTTGACTGCTAACCCATATGCAAGCCGTGCCCAGCTTTCTTTCAAAGTTTCATTATAAAATCAATTGCAAAGTCTGATTTCTTGTTTAAATGACTAAAAGTGCCCTTGATTCGCCTGTCTATTAATCCCAGATTGAGGCCTAGAAAGAAGCATTTAGAGAAGGATTAGACCCTGTTTAATTTGGATAGTGAGTGCTTACTTCTTGTCACTGAAAGGTGCATTACACTTGTGTCTAAGCTTATTAGAGGCTTTTTGGAAACAAGGAAAGATGGAAAGCTTATCTTCAGACCCTTCCCCCTGCGGAACCGACTGGGATAATGGCAGTTTTGCTGTGATTTCTGTCACAGAGTGCTGAGTAATGAGAAACACACGCCGCCCAAGTCAAGGTGATCCGCGACTCGATACAGAGCGCCGGTTCTGCTTACCAGCGTGTTGGTGACTCACCTACTGCGCTGAGTGTCGAGTTTGAAAAATCCCCCTAATTAGAGAGTTTGCTGAATTGAGTTCACTGTAGTCACAAGAGTTTCACATGCTCAGCTCAGATGTACCCGGCCGCTTGCTTTACTGCTTCCCACAAGGCTGGTTCAAAGGTGCCTTTGTCTGCGTAGACCGTTCAGAAGAACACGCTGATAGTTCTGGGCCAGTCGTCTGTTTCATAAAAAAGGAAAATGCGAGGATGTCTTGAACTGTCTGTAGGGTCAGTGCATTGGTCTGATGTTTCCCAAGAGACAGTCAGGTATCTATCGGTTCTCCACCCTTTCCTTTCACACATGGAGACTGTGTGGCTAGAAGACAATGTCCTGAGATTCCAGGCGTTACCTGAAAACACAGGAAGCCCCCTTTCCTGTTTTCAGGCCCATTCCTGATCTGATTCTTGGATAATTATGTGGTTGAATCTGTTTGTTGGGTTTTAATTGAAGACTCTGCTGTGGTTAGTCAGTCGTAGCATTCCACAGTCATATTTTAATGCATGATCGTTGGCAATGGCAACCAATTCCTTACATAGCTGTGCTAGTCTCTTATCGCTCTGTGGTCTTTGATTTCTCACTGAATAAACCTTTCAATGTTCTTTATCTAGTTTTCTCTGTAAATTAAGCTGGTGCAGGAAAACAGCATTAATTGTTGTCAAACGGCAGATTTGTTACATTTGTAAAAGCTTGTTTTCTTTGTTTTTATATTTCATCAGAACTCGCTGAATGTCAGGTTTGCCATGTTTACACCAACATGTCTGTGCAAATTTACAGTTCTCTGATGCTGTTGCTTGTTAGCCTTAACATGTTTGTTGTCCATGTAGCTTGTACAGAATGGCTTATGTTTTTAGCAATATTTACTGAACCATTGTGCATAAATAAAATATGCTGTTTTTTTTTTCTTTTTTTAAATGGCACAGATCCTTAAACACCGTCCCAGTTTTTGCTTCTCTCCCAGCTGTGTTTTCATCTTCTGAACATGAAGTCCTGGTGGAGCAGATCTCATGAAAGAATGCATGACACTCTGGGCTATCGATTAGAGCGTGTCAGCAGACCGCTGGCATGCGCTTCCTGTCTGCGCTTTAAAGACCGATACAAGAGCGTTACTTCCCCCCTGCAGGGCTTGTGTTGATTGTCAGAATTGATTGGTTTAATTGGTTTGATGGCGATAGCACCCCTAGGGCCGCTAGGCACCCTCTTGTTAATCAGCATTACAAATGCGTTGAGGATTTGGTGCAATTCCTGCGGTTGCGATGAAGCTCCTCTTTGCCCATAAATAGGCCAATCCAATTATAATGTTGTCCAATTTGCGTTATCCACTGTAGCCTAGCGCTGGGTGATAATTCATTAGAAGTTACTCAAGGTCGGTCTGTATTCTCCCAGCAGCGGATTCTGTTAATTAAATGTTCTGTTGCCTCGGGTTAATGTAACTCACGTTTTTATCGCAGCCTTGATGGATGCGATTTATTGGGTGAGGAGGTCGAATGCAGAATCGTGCCAATAAACCTTCAGCTCATCTGGGATCAGTTGAGTCAAGCCTTCAGGAGAAGAACATGTACGGCCCACCTGCTATTAGTGCAGATACTCAAGGTTGGTTGTTTTCATGTAGAAAAAGAGAGAATAAGATATCCAAAGGGAAAGGATAGCAGATGGAGATATCGAAGGAACATGAGAAAGAGGAGGATATCAGATTCAAGATAAACCTTCAGGTTTTTTTTAACACTCAGCGCTGCGCTTTTCTGTCACGGCTGCTCGTATGCGGCGGTCATAATGAAATAGCCTCTGAATAAAATAGTAGACTAGCACTTCCTCATCATAAACAGTCTAGATGGCAATTTTCCACCTGCCTGCTCTGATTCACAGTTGCCACTGAAAAAGGACGGCTGAATAAAACCAGAGGATAAAGCCACGCTGCCCTCGGACTTCCACGTTCTCGTGTTACCGGCAGGGATTCGTGTGACACCAGGGTTATTTGATATGCTTAGACAGGAACCAGAGCCCTCACCAGAACCAACATGTTCTTTAACTTTCCGAGCATTTTACAAAGTCTTGGGTCTGTAGGTGTGCTTAAGGCAAGCACGTTTATTTTGGATGGCTAATGGTAAACAAACATCATGCCAGAATGGATTTTGACACCTCGCATTTAAATTGTTCGCATTTGAAGCTGCAGGCCGCTGCTCGGTCCATTTAACATCCATAACAGGATGTCTGTCATACCCAACGCTTCAGTTCAGTTGACTTGTTTGAGAATATCATGAGAAGCTGAATGACATCACGGTGCATAACAAGGCCCCACCCAGGAGCAGAAGCACCCGTTTGATTGGTTGATGGTAGACACGTGTTTGTCTTCCTCTGGCAGATGGGTGGCTGGTACTGTAGGGTGTAGCTGCTTTGTGTTGAGATGTCTGTGTGTTTTGGAAAATATTACAATGAAACAATAACTATCAAAGCAAATTCCCATCACTGTATTGTCAAGAAAGCTCAATCTCTAATTCTGTAAATCATTGTATT
>JBAJNP010007545.1:0-22326 GCA_036877545.1 Yasuhikotakia modesta | reverse complement strand
TATCAATGTATATACATTAAATTTACATTGTATATACACACACAGTGTGACATGTTTTGAGTAAACCTACATACATATACAGTAAGCTTCAGTATCTATGTGTCGTATGAGAAAGTTTGGAGAAAGGCTTTTTATTATGAACAGTGTTGATTAATGTGGGCAGGTTTGTGTTCAGTTTGCCTCTTCATGAGATGAAAAATATTCACCCAGCAGTAACTTAATTGCTCGGTCTGTTCACATTATGTATTCATCTGCATGTTGGTTTGGCTGTAAGGAAGAATTAGCACATTTATAGCTACTGTACTGTTTTGGATTGTTAATAAACTTGTGGAAAGTCACGTCTCTGTTGCCAGTGTTTCTCCTGCGTTGCCAACAGTGTTGAGGAAAACTTAAAGTAGTTATTTCAAGCAAGGTTTTACAGTGGTGCAGAGCACAGCTTTTTTTCACAACAGAATACATTGTCCAGTCACACATTTTGCATTGTGAGAAAAAGCAAAATTTGTAGAACTCAGTTTTAAATATCCTCTGAGGTCTTTTCATATGACACAGTTTGCTTCAGATAAATGTATTTGTTTTTAACGTCTGAAATCAGAGGACGCTCATAAGTACTGATAGATGCTCAGGAATACTGATAAAAGTGGAACAAAAACTGGAAAATGACCATCAGACTGGCAGTGTTTTCTCATGAGAAGAGTAATTTAATAGTGTGGTTTCAGTGAACTCTAGCTTACAGTGCTCAAACTCGGCTGAAGTTTCCGTGCCGCCGCTGGTTTAATAGAAACTGGAGTGTAAATGAAATTTTCTGTGTGTTGAAGCATCGCGTTCAATGATGCTTCTCTGGTGAGAGAGAAATGGCTTCGTTTGCCACAGAAGTAGCACCAGCGCACGACTCAACAAGCTAATCTCCTTTAGCCAGCCGGTGAGCCTTTCTACACGGATACAGAAGCCCGGTTCGAGCACCAAATCCGTGTGTTTCTGAGAGACGTGTGTGAGATGTGCTGTGGTGTCCGTGTCCCTCCTCTCTTAGAGAATCACGGGTCAGAAGAAGAGCTTTGAGGTAAATAAGAGACTCTAGTTAATGGGTCACCAAAATAGAAAGACATAATTCAGTATCGATCGAGTCCCCCTGTGTCTCCTCTGTGTTATTACTGTACAAAGAGTTCAGACCCCTTTAGAAATTGATCAGAGCGTTCTGCCAAAAACAGACTCGTCTGGGGAAAAATCAGAGGCCGTTTGTCTTATTCTGGGTAATTAATTTTGATGTCAGCTGTTTTAGGTTACGCTGGTGTGTGGTGCGATTGATCTCAATATTTGACACAGTTATTTTCCAGACTATATCTCTTTACCACATTAAAGGAATTCTTTAACGCAGAGTAAGTCCAAAAGTGGAAAACCTGGAGCCAGGATGAGGTGGAACCATTGGAATGATTTACGGATCCATAAATAACAGAAGTATTGAAAGTCCAAGTGACCCGGAAGCTGCAATGAACTTAAGTGTTCTGATGTAATTCAAAGTATAACTAGAATGGAGGTGTGGCTTGATTGTTTTCCACTGGGAATTGATTGGCTTCGGAAAAGTGGGCGTGTCAAAGCTTGCAGTATTTGAAAGTTGGTCTACCATTCTAAAGGGGAAATAAGTTTTCAGATTTTGATGAAAGATTTCGAGGGCACATAGATTTTAAATTAATGATGTGTACAGATAAACCCTTCAATTTCCCATAAATAAACAATAAATACGTTTTTCATAAGTAATTTTAATTTCAGTGACTTGATGGACCGTCTAGAGGTCTTCAGTGACATCATAGCTTTTGTGTTTATGTGTGTCTGATGTCTTCTGATGCATCCGCAAAACAATTCAATACTCACCCATCCTATAGATGCTGTAATGTGTGTGTGAAAAATCTGATGTTTTCATTGCTAATCAATAGCATTATTGTAAGTCAGAGTGGTGAAATGCGTTCATCTTATGTGGGGTGGGCAGTGTGGGGAAAAACTTTTATCAGAATATACATTAAAGTATAAATAATTGTATTTCCTGATAATGTATGTAATTATTTATGCTGGAAAATCAATTAAAAGTTGTTTGTACAGCACTGTGCAAAAGTCGATACAGATTTCCAAACTCTCTTTTTCCCCACAAACTCCATTACATTAATTAACAAGTGAGATTTTGGTAAGAACATGTATAATTTGTTTAATTCGATACAAACACGGAGATCTGATCTCCGTCTATCACAGAGTCAGTCCGGGATAACAAGAGACATAAAAACTACAACAGCCTCGTTTGAAGGGTTTTCAAAACCTGCCTGATAAACTGTTTGCATGTGTTTATAAAGAACGCCGTTTTAAGCATGTTTTACTTCAGATTGTAGAATGAAATTGAATGAATAAATTAGATTTGACATGGCATTATATTTGATTTCTGACTCATTTTACAGCACTAAAACTTTCCGCAGCAGTGCAGTTTTCAGGTCAGTTGTTTTAAGCATCAACAATAAATATTCATTCTTCTTTTACAGATGGAAGTCCTGGAGAACTTGTGACTCCTTCATCTCCGTCTTCAGCTGTGGTTTCTGTTCCCAACGTGAGTCCCGCAGAGACAGAGTCTACCTCAGTGTCAGGAGGAGAGAACGGCCCCTCTCTCACGCCCAACACCCCTCAGCCGACAGAGCAGGATGCAGAAATGACTCCAGAGGTGGAGTCAGAGGAGGAGAAAGCCCTGCGCCTCCTCTACTGCTCCCTCTGTAAGGTGGCCGTCAACTCTGCATCCCAGCTGGAGGCGCACAACAGTGGTGAGGAACATCTCAATGAGTCTGTATAATATTAACATGCATCACGATGTTGAGAGATATCAAGGTGACTTAAACCAAGGCGACTTAGAATTAAGAAGACTTTCTACGTTTTTAAGTAAGTCAAAACAAGCATTAAAACAACTACAAACTAATTTTTTTCTATTGTTTGGTTATTTTTTTAATGAATATAAACATTTCTGCCTATGCCAAGCTGTAGAATGTTTCATTGGGTTGTCAGTTGGGGTCCTTCAAATATTTTTGTAAATAATGGGGGGCAGTAAAATGATCCGTTGCTCAGCGCTAGTTAGATAACATTGTCTACTCCACCCATGATGTTAGCTAATCTCAAATAGACCAGGAATAGCAAGCTAGCTTTAAAAGCCTTTAGAGAGCTTTTCAAAGCCACACATGAACATGTTGATAATGGCAGGTAGAACAAGCTAGTCTCCATCCTGCCTTTTAAAATCTAGTTAACTATCTAAAATAATACTATCTAAACTAATAAATCACACAAAAAATGCTGTGATTTACCTCAGGCTGGTTGATTTGGGTTAAGGCTTGCATTGCTTTATTAAAACATGTTTTTTTAATGAATGCAGAGAAAATGAGCAGGAAAATACTTCACTTTTATGCTCTATTATAACTCAGAACGTATTAAATACAGGCACATTACTTACACACTGCGGCACGAAATACATTCATTTATACAGAGTAACTAAAACACAGAAACGACTTACAGTATAATAGCTGCCACAAAAAATTCCCTTTGATAAATGAGACGTAGCTGTTTTAAAGACGAGATCTGCTGGGCTGTTCGGGTTTGTTTTCTCTGGCAAAAGTGTCTCATTAAGATGATAAATGTTTAGAAGCTGCCATGTTTTGTTCCTCAGGCACCAAGCACAAGACCATGCTGGAAGCTCGCAGTGGGCAAGGATCCATCAAGTCTTTCCCGAGACCGGGACTAAAAAGCAAGATGTCTGCCTCCACAAAAACAGACACGGGCCTGCAGAACAAGATGTTCCACTGTGAAACCTGCGACGTTCACGTCAATTCAGAGACGCAGCTCAAACAGGTGCAGAGTCACGCATTTGAAGACGTCTACTTTGTTCCTGAGCATTGTGTTAGCAACACAATGTTATGGGCTTGCAACACCTGTTTGCAAAGTTCTGACCAATTGTACACCTTGAATTCAGTTTAAGAGGGTTTGTATATGAACATCTGCCAAATGAATAATATCTGTCTGTCTGCGCTGAAGTGAAAATGCTGTGTAATGCGACAACTATCCTAGCTAACAGGGAATGTTCTCAAAACATTGGCTAATGTTATCTATAGGTTTTCCAGAACATTCTTGGAGTAACATAAACATTAGTAGGACATTAAAATTATATATCAATCCAAAATGATGAAAATATTATTCTTAAATAGTTAAGAGACCTTTTAAAAATGTTTAGACATTTTGAATGTTACTAGAAGTTTGAAAATAACATTTTTTTGTTACTAATGGCAACATTACAGAAATGTTCTTACAATCAAACATTGTGAGCTAGGTGTGTTCCCATCACAGGTGTACTTGATAAACGTTTGTTCTAAAGCTGTAAAATACTGTATTTTAATTTCACTTCAGATACAGTATCATCACAATCACAAAAACATAAACCAATACATTGTAGATTATTTCCAGATTGTCAATCTGTTTTTGTTCTTAGCATATTAGCAGCAGACGGCACAAAGACCGAGCGGCAGGAAAGCCTTCCAAGCCCAAGTACAGTCCCTACAGCAAAACCCAAAGAGGTCCAACCAAACAGCCGGTGAGTGCCTCATCCTCGCGCCGTGAGGTTTGTCATTTCTCACTGACAATAAACGAGGCAGAACTGTGATCTGTTTGTTTAAATGGCTTGATCAACCGGACGTGTAGCGAGGGCTTCATTAACATCCTCATTCATCTCATTAGAGCACTGGAATCACATGACCTGCATGCTGTGACCTCAGCCAATCAGATGAGCCGCCGGTGTCAACCCTGAAAATCACTGAAAATCTGTCACACGTTTATTATGTTACAAAATATCCCACAATCATTTATTTGCAAAATGCCTGGATGCTTAAATGGCCCTCAATAGGGAAACTATTTGTTTGAAACATCTGCTTTCCAAAGGGTCATGCTAACCAATCAAAATCCAAAGCTTTGATCTGAATGACAGCAGCCAATCAAACCCTGACCCTCTGATCTGAATGACTGCAGCCAATCAAACCCTCTGTGATCTGAATGACTGCAGCCAATCAAACCCTCTATGATCTGAACGACTKCAGCCAATCAAACCCTCTATGATCTGAACGACTGCAGCCAATCAAACCCTGACCCTCTGATCTAAATGATGGCAGCCAATCAAACCCTCTCTGATGTGAATGACTGCAGCCAATCTCTGATCAAATCAGCTGCAGACTTGGGTGTTTTAAAAACACTCTTTTATGCACCATTGATGTCTCTGTACAAAGCAGCATTGTATTGTAAAACCACCTGTATTTTATTACTAACTTCAGTGTCATTTAAACGCTTGTGTAACCTGTGCTCCACTCAGCAGGTGAAGGTTCCAGCTGGTAAAGATCTGTGCCCACCTCTGACCACCAGAATGATGCCCTCGCACCTGGCAGCCTTCGCCGCGGCGGCTGCTGCTGTTGGCTCCGCCTTTCCGCTGCGTGCCTGCCATAACCCCGCCCTCTTTCAGACTCAGACCCTCCCCGCCACGCTGCTCCGCCCCGCCCCGGGGCCAATCAGGACTGCTCACCCGCCTGTACTGTTTGCCCCCTATTAACCTTTGAACTCTGACTTCTGTTGGACCTCGTATGATTGGATCATTGCCTCCGTCCCCTCAACGCCTCACACCGGACGTACCCCCCACGTCTAATGCGTCACGTCGCAATAATCTGAGAACAAACACAAACTGGGTAACTATGCATTGTCATTTATATGTGACGCACTAAAGCTAAGCTGTAAATGTACTGGTGATTTTTTTCTTTTACCAAAAACCAAATCATCATCATAATGGTGCAAAGTGTGCAACATTAAAAGAAGAAAATGTTTATTATTTTCTCACCACCTTGTTATTCCAAACCCTGTGTTCTTTTTTATCTTCAGTAAAACACAAAAGCTGATGTAGGCAAAACATTTGAGCTGTTTCTGCAAGGAAAAGTTAGATTTAAACGGCTCCAAGGAACCTAAAAATGTGTTTAATATAAACGTTGAAGCTTTGTGCCATTAGGAACTTCTTTATCAATGTGAGTGTTGCTGTGAAAGTTTCAGCAGAGAGTTTTCAGTAAAGAATAACATTCAGATAATATTCATAGACAAAATCAGCTTGGACATTTTATTTTGTGTTTGCTAAAAAAATAATAACATGGGTTTGAAATAACTTGGGTCTGAGCATACGACAAAAATAACTTTTGGTGACATAGCATTTAAAATGTAAACAGCAAATGTAAACAAAGATGCAATAAAAAGGGGGTTAGTTTAATTTCTCTGCTGTTGCACTTTGAAGTTGTTTCTGTTGTAGATGTTCACGGCTTTAGAGGACTAGAGCTTTCTGGTTTCAGCTGTTAGTGTGATGTCATCAGTGCTTAGTTGGTAAATGATGTCACATTTATGTCACATGACATAAATGAACGTGTTTGGCCACTAATGCACAACATCAGCGAACGCTGTGTTCATTTCAGCAGGGTTTGATTTGCAAGGACATACAAGAGAGACACACAATGTTTTAATGTGGCAGTAAACTTCATAAGCAAAAGTTCAAACCCTTGTAAAACCATGAAGATAAACAAAAGTGTCATTATAAGTGTGATAAACACACTTAAAGGAGAAAGTGTCCTTTGATATTTCAGTACGTCTAATATTCAGAGCCATAAGCAAACCATTCGTAAAACAAGTATAAACACTGGCTCTGATTTGTTTAGGAATTGCTCAACCAATTGTATGAGTTTGGACCAAGATTATCAGTTTGTTACCCATGAAACATGTTTGGACTGTTTGTCGAGTCAAAACGTTGACTCCTTTTCCTCAGCAGTCATTATTTTTGTTGTCCTGTTTTGTTTTTGCACAGAAACGACACTTTACTGTGTTTAAAGTTGCAATCTGAAACTTTTAGGTAAAACTTTTTAAGTACAGTACAAGTTTGACTTCATTTAACTTTAAACAAAGTTCGAATGTTTGGCTTCATTTAACGTTAATTTATAGGTAATAAAGTATGTGACCTGCAGTTTTATGTTTTAAACAGAGATGGTGACAGAGAGGCAGAAATTACAGATTGCATCTTTAAAAACACAGAACAGAACAAACATGTTTTGTGTGTGTTCTGTATGCGCCATGATGACATGACAAACACTTCATGTAATTGTGTTGTTTTACATGTTACATTCTGCAAATGAAACTCTATATAAATCATATGATATTATATATCATACATCAGAGAAATATGAGATGTGGAAGTAGCTGAATAAGATGGCGTTTCCAGTGAAAAGTGAGAAAATGTGTTCCTGCACAAAGGAAGCCCTGCTGTACGTGTTTGTGAATGTTTGTGCGCGTCGCGGGACGCAGGGGAGGAAAAGTGCGTGTTTCCAAAGTAAAGTCCTACTGATTCATGTCAAAGCAAGGTTAAAAAATATAGTGAAATGTATGCAAAACAGATGAATATGTAAATTTATAGCTGTGTGTTTGCTTGAGTGCGTGTGTGTTTGTATGTGTGTGTTTTGTGTGTGTGTGTGAGTGTGTGTGTGTGTGTGTGTGTGCACGCAACTTAACAGGCTTTTCACCTGAAGATGTCCCTGGGAAAGTCTAATGAATATAACATCAGCTGCTGGGGTCACAAACGCTTGTCTGTCTCTGCAATGTGAAAACGGACAAACTATTTCAAATAAAGAATTCTGCTTTGTACTTTTGCCTGAGTGAATTAATTTTTCAAATAAACAAGTTAGCAGAGACTCATATATTTACAAAGTTATCGTAGCGTTTCCCAAAGAGTTGGCAGATTCCTGTGTGTGACTCATGGTGACTCCGTTTATAAATAAAAGTAGTTAGATCGCTTTCCTGTTATATGGAAAAGATCAACGTGGACAATTTACCTAACTTTTCTTTTTGAGTCTCTGAGAAGATTTGGAAGGACGTGAGGGTGAGTAAACACTGAAAATTATTGTTCTAGTTCTTGGCTACAATGTGGAAAAAACTTCTCACCAATTATTTGAACTGTTTCTTTTGGTCCATTAGACGGTTAAAATGAGTCATATGTGCAGTTAATAATCACTACAATCTATAATCTTACCTCCGTTCAACCAAAACAAAAGTGGCTATAAAAAGCCAATGTAAACATTGTTATAAAACAAACGTTTTGTTTGTAGCGTTTTGTTTCTCCTGCCATCGGTTATACGGACTGACATCCTGCGTGACTCATTTTTGTCAAACCCTCATAAGTCAACAGGCAGGGAACTAAAACGCTTATCTTCTCCAAAAACCTTCTGATGAACTTTGTGGAATCCTCTTGCGTAACTCAACGCTAAGACTGAATCCATGCTGAAAACTAGCACCATCTCTTCCAGAATTTCAGAACCCCCCAGTTTAAAAGCAGTAAAGCCAATGAGAAAACGGTAACGCTAGAAGAACCAAATGGCTGATTGTCTCTTAAAGGTTAATAGAGAACATCTGTAGGCAGGAGTCAGTGTGTTCTGTTTAAATCTGTTACTCTCTGTCGCCATCTCTGTTTAAACCTAAAATTGCAGGTTACTTTAGGTACTGTTCATTATGTATGTTGTTGTGAACTGGGGTAAGATTAAAACACTGATCTGTCATGCACTTATTTGGTTTATTTTGAACAAAAAGTTACATTTCCTAAAACAAGATAGAAGTTGTTTTGTAGCTGAACTAGGAACCAGATTTCAGTTTCTCTGAATTGTAAACCAACTAAACAATATCAGGACAGATTATATGCAGCAGGTTTTGACATGTAAACACATAAAACGCTTCTGTTTTCAAGGGATATTTCACCCAAAATGGACATTTTGGCACCGTTTGTATTTTGCGCACAAATCAGTGAAATATGAGGTTGAGTAAATTGTTTCAATCTCCTTTGTTGTATTGCATATTCCTGTACACCATCACATCTTAAAATGATGGTAGAAAATGTGCTGCTTTCAATACCGACCCACTTTAGTTTCAAATGAAAATTTCATTGCTCCGCTTAATGTTTTTAAAACCATTCAAAATGCATTTGAGTCGCAGGATGTCTCGCGACCGGCGTGTCTTTGGGACTTCAGGTGGTTCATTTATTTTCAAAAATCCATTTTTGAAACCCTGTCTGTGCGGCGCAGAACACTTTTCCCTGCGCTAGAAACATCACACTCCTCTTTAAGCGCCCGGAGGAAGATCTAAAGAAGAGTAATAGGTCGTGACTGAACCCGCCTGAGGACGCGCAGGCAGATTCTGCGCTCCGGTCGTCCTTGTGTTCTTTGATTCCTGATCAAGACAAAATGCAGTAATTAGCATGCTAGTCCGAGAAGAGCAAGATGTCTTTGTTCCTGCAGGTGCGTAATGTAACCCTCTGTATGTTGCGTCCTGACCCGTCCCTGCAGCCGCGCAGTGGAAGACTGGGCCTGACATGGTGCATTATGGGTAATTTGTCTTCAGTTTGTCTGTGATTTTATGAATCGTGGCAAGTGTGACATCAGAGGGGCTGTTTTAGATTATCGTCAAACATTGAAGTGGCAATTATGAGCATTTTTCTTCAAAGTAACAAGTTTTATGTCCACAAAGACAATTATGAGCTCTAATAACTGCTTCCAAGTAAGAAAAATAGAGATAATCTGTGCCACAGACCTAAGAAGAGACAGTTAATCTGAGGAGAGGAGACTTTGAGATGAAGAGGATCGTATTTATCATTAATATAGAAATAATTACAGCTGGATGGGCTTGTAGGTAATGTAGCATGCAGGATTATTTACTGAATGATAATGGCTAGGGGTGGAACCGTTTAATCTGACAGCCATTCTGTTATGATTTAAATGTGGGTCACTAGATTTTATCATTTTAATGCTGTTCTTTTAAAAATATGCTGAGAATCAAATATAACCGGAGGGAAAATGAGCTGTTGGAAGTAGATTTGTTTTTGCACAATTCAAGGCGGTCTTTAACACTTGAAGAGCTATTTGTTAGAATTCCTTTTCATTTCAATGGCAGTTGCTTGGCAGGCGAATGGAAATACAAGCTGCTTACAAGGTCTTACTCACAATTATGCTTCTGAGCCAATCACTGAGCTGTAAGTGTCATGTGACTAATGTCACGTGACTCTACACATGTAGTTACAGCATCTACCAGACAAGAGTTACTGGCAAAATAACACAACCAAACCAGGAACACTTAATACAAGAGACAATAACTTGATTTTGTGTGAGAAATAAAACAGATCAGATGGTTGTAAGACAAGACACAGATTTAACATAAATATAAAAAATCTTTCTTAGGTATCTTTTCTTAGAATTTCTTAGGTCATTCTTAGGTTGTTAATGGAGCATTTTAAAAACTGCAAATTTGAAAAATGTGGATGTTTTAAACATTCCTACAACTTTTAAAATAACATTTTACCCCTTTTGTTACTTCAGGGAAGCATCAGAGAAACATTCCAGGAATGTTAGGAGAAAAACAGCTTTTAGTTTAATCACTGACACATTTTACCCTCTTAGCCATTTTAAATACCTTTCCAGTCTGGGTACATTATATATGATGTGTCTCAGTGATTGTGTGCAGTTCTTGTATAGGAGTTCTATGAGCCAGATCATAAGTTCAAACTTTAAAAGCTGTTGTGTAGCTGAGGTTTTACTGCTGCCTGCGGCTGCACAACTAAAGCCATGACAGAAATTATACCTTGTTCGGTTTAGCTATCGTTAACCTGCTGAGATCTTACAGGCAGCTTTTAGTGTCATTAAACACAGCGTTTCCTTGAAGAGTTGGTCTGAAATACATCTACAGCTACATAACATGAACTCAGAGCATTTACATGCATTTAAAGCAATAGTTGATATCTGAAATCACAGTTCTGCCATCGTTTAAACAAAATCATTTTATTCCAACTCTTTCTCTCTCTGAAACACGTCTCTGAGCTGTAGGATTTTTTACAATAAATGCAGACGCACCACGAAAACTAGACCGACCCTGGCAATGACAAAGTCATGGTTTAGTTTCCAGAGATAACATGCTTATAAAATGTACAGTTTGAATGCATGTATTGCATGTATTGCAAAGAAGCGTTTACCCAGTGCAGAAATGTAAATCCATAGAACTTCCAGTGCAGAAAGGACACAGTATTATGTGCAAAACACGGTCACACGTGAACATGGTTTTGAAACAACATGGTTTTGGTGCATCTTATATAAATTCTCATATGAAACACATGGAAGCACATGTGAAACATGGTAACGTTTTATGTGGTCGTGTTTTTACACCTGGGTTTGTGTGAAATTTATGTGGACATAAAAAACATGTCAAATTTATGTTGGCATGTAAAAAAGGTGAAATTCATGTACAGGTTTTGTTAAAGTTCATATAAAGTTTCATTTTTTCAAAGCAGCTTTACAGAGAATAAACAATGGGTGAAAAAGCCGTGCTGTTACAGAAACAGACCGAAATTCAAATAAATATTCAGTGATAATCCTTTCTCCTGTTTTTGAGGTACTTTAATAATATCACCTTTCAGCTGCTTGACAAACGTTTCATAAGAGAGCAACTCGGATTCATTTTGTGTTCCACAGAGGACAGAAATGAATACAGTCAGAATGACGTGAAGGTGAGGAGACGACAAAATGGTCGCTTTCAGCTGAACTGCTCAACAAAAATGTGGCGCCCACAATTTTCTGGTTTCTGTTGCGTTTGAAACATTTCTGTCCAAATTCATACCGTGCGCTTAACGCTTTTCCATAAAACTTTATCATGTTTGCCTTCAGGGTTGATTAAAAAATACGATGGAGGGGAAAAAGCATAAAATTGATCGTTAAGAAAAAATTCTCACAAGTCCAGGAAGGAAAAGGCCAAGTTCCCTCAGATGGTTACAGTTCATTTCCACAGCAGATAAAGTCTGTTTTACAGGAATGATGTCAGTGATTCTGTCTGTTGTATTAGAGAAACAGTTGCTAGGGGGGTTTTTGAAAGCAGCATTTGGTTTGTTTCAGACCAGCGACTGTTTCCAAGCAGATCAAGACCAATTTGTCTAAAAGGCAAATGTGTGTAAAAGCTTTATCAACCGGGCATCACAGAGGCCTGCGTGATGTTTTGTTAAGATCAGTTTCTGTCCTGATCAGATCACCATGAAACCTTTTAACTTTCATAATCTGAAGAACCCAAGACATCAAACCTGCCTGGATTGTGAAAGTGAACAGCATATATACAGTAGCTGTGGACTGTGACAACAGCTGAAATAGAAAGACATAAAGCAAGGAAATACATTTACATTGAAGTATTTTTTTAGCATACGCTTTTAATACAAAGTGTATTACAGTGATAAATTAAAGTGATATTTGAGGCAATAACATTAATGTTATAGGAAAAACAGTTACAGCAATTGTTCATGATAGGGTCAGTATAATTTAATATATAATTCATATACATGTATACAAATAATGTACATGTAAATGTGTCTACAGATATGTTTAAATGTATAAAAAATGTGTTACTTGCATTTTGTTTATCTGATTCAGTTTCAACTGTGGGGACGTTTTAACACATTTAGGATGTGCCATCAATATAACGTGCAATAAAGACAGAAGGACATTTTTTTGTTGTTTTGTAGAAATTAACATCATGCTTATTTCGTGCAACATCATTCCTCGTGCAACTGCATACAGCTGTCAGACTTTCAGTGAGAAGTGAGCTTGTGCATTTCAGCAAACATCTGAACAGACACGCCGTCGGTCCTTCTGTCTCTTCATATGACACCTGGTCACTACAGACTCTCCTTTCCGTTCAAAAAGCGATGAAACGGTACGAACAGAGTGACAGTAATATATGCAGGAGCACCGTTATCATTTTAATAGGACTGCCAACTGAGTGTCGTTTCGGGGCAGAGGATGACAACAACAGCTGAAGATGTGGATTGAGGCAGAAAACAACACGGACGTCCGCGCCGTCACCTTGTTGTTTCAATGTCTAAACGTCACAGGAACCCAGAATTAACTTCAGCAAATTCGCCGAGCTAATAAAGATGCATCGTCCCTCAGTTTTACATGCCATTAGTTTTTTAAAATCAGCAATATTTCCACATTTACATGAGTATGAGATGAAAAAATGTCTCATCACTTCATTCTCTCTTTTTTTATGACTTATTTTTATTTCTATAAGAGCAGTTACTGGTGTGTTCAGACAAAAATGAGTTTAATTGAACCCTTTATTATAAAATGTCAAAACACGTGACCCTTTATTTTGACAGTATGACAGTATGAGGTCATCAGGGTTACAGGCTCTGGTGAGTTTGTCTGATTTATTTAAAGTTTGGTCATTTACAGATAATTGTTATTATACTTTTTTATATTATACATGTAATAGGTACAATGTACCATCATTCTGTAAATGGATATAGCAAGACAATCAGAAAAGCTTTCAAATGAAATATGTGTTATATGTTAAATATGCATTAGCTGTCAAACCAAAATCATTAAAAATTCAATTCAGTCATTTATGAAAGTCAAGCTAGATTTACACATACATCAGAAAACAATTAAACATACATGTATCTTGTATGGATACATATGAGTGTTATGGATGGATATGGATACAAGTATGGATACTTGTAAGAGTGTTAAAAATAAAACAGATATTTCAGGAGTGAAATAAAAAAGGTTTAACAAACTAATCCAAAGTAATTCCATGGTAAATAAACCTTGATTTTTCAGCACTGTAGTCTGTTGAGTCCTAGATCCTCAAGAATCTGTGATTGGCTACTTGTAGGAATGGGCCATATTGACCCAGATGAATTGGGTCATGTCCAATTTGCATGCATAGTGATTTTGATTCACCCAAACCACAAAGGACTCTGGGTAATTTGCATCACCTGCAGACCAAATTGTACTGATTCAATCTTGACTAGCTGTTGAACAATGAAGCCCTATGGGGCTGTCCAGCGAGATCTTCACACTCCAGTTTCTTACATTCTTGTTTTTACTGGTTTAAAGGGTTTTTTCTTCAAGATGTGGCGACGTTGGGCAAGTTTACTGCTGCCATCTGCTGGACAGGAAGTGCACATACAGGTAAGAGAGAACTGCACACTGAGTAGTGACACAATGCAAAGAAAATGAAGTACGCAAGATTTGCATCACTTTTAAACAAAACATTGTTAAAATAAGTTTGTTAGGAAACATTTAACATATAAAAAATGTAGTTAGGGGATATCCATGGTTCATATTGTAACCTACACCTGATTATTTGATGTTATGTAACACAATAGCGTTCAGAGACTTGTAACTTATGTTGTAAAATCTTCATGGCTTGATGGTAACTCTGTAAGATACAGCCTGAGATTCTGAGTCTTTACTCATAAACGCTTTCTAAAGGGCCTCAAAGACTGTGTGAGAGTTCCTTGAGGAGAAACAGGTTACAACTCTCCCGAAAGTAATGATTCCGGCTCTTCCTGAGACTTCCAGATTATATGTTGTAGTAATGGAATCTCAGAATAGAGGAAAGGCTTTTATAAAACAAGAGAAACAGGAACTACAAGCTGAGGAAAAAGACAGAGGTGTTTAAAACAAGCACTAGCAAGCAGTTTCCTCAGGAACTTAATGGAAAGACATGGAAAACGTTTAAGCTTTCACATTAAGAAACAAGCATAAACTGAAATTTACGCCTCCTAAATCAAGCGTCCACAGCGTGTATGTATACAATTCACCCCCTTTATTGGAAATATTCTAGTACCTGGACATTAAAAATCAATCATCCCTCTGTGTTAATGCATTATGTCCATCAGTTGAATTGGTTTGTGGAATACCTGTCAGTTAGTTTGTCTTAGCTACCTGTGGTACTTCAGGTGTGTTAATAAGTCCACGATGAATCATTTCAGATACAACAGGCAGCCACAATTTCATAACACAAAAATAACGCAACACAAAATTGTGCAATTCAGTAGTTTCTTAGAAATAAAAACAGAGCACTTTGAGAGAAGATACATAACAGACCACCGACTAAATGCCAAGTTCATTTGTTAATAACACTAAGTACAATAAAAAGACCACCATGATTTTTTTTTGTGAAAAGAAACTTCAGACTGGTTGTAGAATTTACCAGGAGCTGTACAGTGTGCAAAATACCTTCTGTCATGGCAACAGCTTCAATAAACAAGCAAATAAAACGGTTGTTTTAAGACATGCACTGCTTTTGCAATGATAGATTTATCGTTTCTGTCTGCTAACAAAACAAGATCTTAAATTCATCAGGGCAGCATTCTCAGAAAAACTGCTTTACCAAAACCCTCACAGTCAAATTGTATCACAGCGTATCTTTAAGCGCATCATTTCAATTTGCCTGCTAACAAAATGTAAAAATGTGAAACTTATGTGAAGCAATACGTCCCTGATGCAAGTTATGCAGTGATGGGTTGCTCATGACTTCCAGTAAAATTACTGCGGGTAAAATCCCTGAATTTGTCCAAGAAGCTGAAGTTATTTTCCTCGGAAGTTTACGCAATATTTGTCAGGCCCACACGGAATTTGAAGCTGCAGATCTTTGCAAAAAGTTAAAGTTCCAGAATTTTTAACACCTGTATTCAAAGTTTTACACGTCCACCTTTGCATGCGTTTTTAACAGTCAACATGAACCACGACTCGCAACCCAATTTATTTCTGTAGCGTAACTTATATAAACAAATGGCTGTTATCTGAGACTAGATCATAAAAGTGGTCATTGTTTTTTACATCAACCAAAAAGAAAGCTTGTTTTACACATTTAAACTAAACATTATAAAGACTTTATTTTTGTATTGTGCATTAAGCCCAGACTGTACATTTCAGAAAGTAAATAGGGTGAGTTTTGACTTCATGTTGACTGTTAAATATTTTGGCTAATTTTTCACTAACTACTAGAGTAGCACTCATTGCTCAATTGAATTAGTTTAAATCGATTTGACAGAAAATGCAGATTCCATCTGTGCCTGATCATTGCTTGTACAACACAATAACTGCATAATCAAAACGCAAAGAGGGGAATACAGTCTAAATTAATAACAATGATAAAGTTATTCAAACAGCAGGTTAAACATGTTTTGTTGACTGACAACTTTGACTTTTGTAATGGAACAAAATTATGTCTGGGCCTGATCATAACATCTGACTAATGACATCATAACATCAGGTCATTATCAGACTGATAACATCATGACATCAGATCATAACATCCGTTCCTGCGCAGCCAATCACACGAGCGCACTCGCTATTTCACTGTTTTGTTTGTTCTTCTGCTGAATTAAGTTAAAAATGTGTATTTAGCTTTTGTAGTGATACATGCATCCAGTAGACGGCTAATTTACATATTTTCTTAAAAATAAAAAGTAAAAAAAGTATTAGAAACACAGCTATACAGAGTCTTTAGCTAACTGGAGGAGCGAGGTTGGAGGAGGAGCCTCGGGTCCGGTAAGGAGGCATTGAGTGTTGGGTTCAGTTGCCGCAGCAGGAGGTTTTGGGGGTCTGTGCCGTCTCTGTTAGATCCACGCCTCTGTTGCGGCCCGTGTTAGCGCCCGCCGGCTGAGGCTCGTTCTTGGGGAGTTTCTTTGCTGTGGTGAAGAAACGGATGAGAAATGTTTTATAAACATTTCAACACAAACGTACATCTTAACATTATTTATACATCATTGTTGATTCCCTCAGAAGGTTACTTATTTTGACAAGCATGTTATTCAGAATTTTCATTTTTGGAAGAACAACAACATAAAAAAGAGTGGTTTTAACATTTGACGTGATTTTGGGCTACGATACTGAAAAACGGCTATAATCTAACATAAAAGAGCAACAACATCTGCTCTTACATGCAACTATTTGACTAGTTAACTGGCTGGTAACTTACCAATGGCCATAAAAATCTCATTCACGTTCATTGAAGTCTTTGCTGATGTTTCCATGAACAGCAAACTGTTGTCATCTGCGTACGACTGCGCATCCTGTGTGCCAACAAAACAAGGTTGCAGGTTTTAGACTCAGACAGGCTTTGAAAGTCTGAAACTCTGCACAGCAGTTGTGTGAGTTTATCAACAGTTCGACACCTTATTTGTAAAACCATCAGGACACGTTTGTTCAAACGTTACAAACCTGGAAATCCAATGCTCTCTTACTGGCAAGATCTGCCTTGTTTCCTGCCAAAGCTATTACAATATTTGGACTGGCTTGTCTTTGAAGCTCTTTCACCCAGTTTTTCGCACGTGCAAACGATTCCTGGAAAGGAAAACATTCTGTTAAAGAGTTTTCTCTAAACATCTACATGAGAAGTAAACCAGACTCAAAAATCTTGTTTCCATATTGTTTAAAGGAACAATATTGTACATTATCTGTTTTAAAGTCTATTTCATAACTAGTTATTAACATTTATGTTTATGCAATTAGCAGACACTTTAATTTAAAGTGACCTTCAGTGCTATCAAGCTATACATTTTATGATTACACGTGTTCAACATGAGACTCGAACCCACAACCTTTACGTTGTTGACACAATACTCCACCTATTAAACTACCGGTACGCTATGGTCACAAACAGCTTTGTTTTTATCATTTTAATCAACTTGAAAGACGCTTTAAATTGTGACACGTTTCTCAAAAAGTGAGCACCGTTAGTGACACGAAAACTCAAATGTTCAATGAAGGTTTGATTCCTCATAAATTTAAACCTCGGAGTCGACAAAGGATGAGACTCACTTCGTTTGTGATGTCATAAACCACTATGGCCGCCTGAGCGCCTCTGTAGTACATCGGAGCCAAACTGTGGTAGCGTTCCTGCCCGGCTGTATCCCAGATTTCAAACTTCACTGTTGTGTCATCCAAACATACAGTCTGAGTCAAGAAGGCAGCTGAGGAAGACAGAGCAGAAGTTCAGATCTTCTCTTCAGCATTTGACAATTGCTTGCAAAACTCCAGAAATGAACATCAGATGAAATTACCTCCTATTGTGCTCTCCTGAAACTCATGAAACTGTCCTTTTACGAAGCGAAGGACCAGACTGGATTTGCCCACAGCGGACTCTCCCAGCAGCACTAGTTTAAACTGACAGATCTTGTTGCCGGTGTTTGGCCCGTTAGGTCTCGTTGCTCCGCCTCTTCCTGCCATGACCCTAAAACCCGGTTGCCTGTTCTGATATCAAAAGGTGCTTCTGTCAAACAACTGCTCCCAGATCTGCAGAAACAAACATGGCTGGAATTAGTTCTCATTTTTCCCTGCCAATAAACTACGATCATCTGTGCACCAGTCCTGGAGGTTCGAGTGGTTAAAATTCATCTCACTTGGATCTCTGTGACTATGTACGAATAAGGTTTTAATTAAGTTATTTTTATAAAGAATGCACACACAAAAAACAATGTGTAGCTAATGAAACATTATAAAACAGCAGATGTTATAATCTGTGAGAAAATAGTGAGAAGCTAAAGTTTTGTTCACCTGTTACAACTGGTTTAGAAAGAACTTGTATTGTGCACTGCAATATACATATTATATATGTAATGTAATATTACATCCATACCAACACAATCACAAGACTAAATCACGAACAACAGACATTGTTCAGGAATTACAGGCTCCGTTTAGCAAACAGATCAAGAACATTCACATGCTGTGCAAAGTACGTACAATGTATACTGTCATAACAGCATTGATATGATAACAAACTATTACGACGTCTGCATACAACTGACGTCACCCTGTATTTCATAAGGTGAATACAAAGCACAGAACAAAATGTTCAAAATGAACATTAATATCGCCTCTATACACTTTAAACCTTAACATCTACACACAGAAACTTTGAGTAAATTACTAACATTATAATATATCACGTTCTAGTTTAATGTATATACTGTAGAAACTAACGAGACCTGTTAGCATGTAGCACGATCTGATCTTTTAAAACAACAAACCACAGCTAGTTTTCATCAGCTAACACATTACAAAATGACAATAACGTTTTATGTCATGATATGACAGCGAGCTCTCCAGCTAGTTGTTAGCCTCACTAGCACAAAGAAGCAGCTTTTCTTCTAGCTCCTGTTTGCACAGACATCAGTGCACAGGTTAGGTCAGGTTATCAACAGGCCTGATCCGAGCGTGTCAGCGGTGGTTTTACCGAAGCTGTGCCGTTTAACCCAGAAGCTACAAGTCAAACGCCTGCGAACATCAAGCTAACGTTGCTAATGCTACTAGAAAAACAGGCCGCGCGCTCGGAACACACCGCCCGTGACAGCTCACAAACACAGCGTTTATGTGCACCAGAGATGACCGCATAACGTGTTTATTACAACGAGGGCAAATAAAACGAAGGCAAATAGCATTAAGGGTATTTAAAGTCCACAGACTCGTACCTTCCGCTCGGTTCCTCTCAACTTCCCCCTTCGCACGAACTGACGATGACGGATCGGATGACTGGAAGTGACGTCATATCGCGTCAGCGAGAACTCGACCAATCAGAACGACGTTCCCGGCGATACGTAATCTTTCTTACGCACTGCTACGTTTACAAGTTTTAGTATTTAGTTTAGTTTTGTATTATTAGTTTAATTGATCACTTATTAGTCCTTTTAAGATAAATTCTTTATTTAATCCTTAATTTCTGAAACGGTGTTAATAGTCATTAGACTTGTTAAGAACTAGGGGTCATATTTTAACCCCCCCCCAAAAAACTCATGACATGACATATAATTGTCTTTAAAGGAAGCCTGTTTTCTATTTAATGGCAAACACATTTCCTCCACCATTCTAACTAATGCAAAAAGTATCTAAATTATAGTGATGAGGATATAATGTGAATCATACTGTTGAGAATAATGATAATTACAAAAGAAATTGTGTCTAGCTGTCAGATTCATAACAATAATGAGAGTTTTGAGGGTGTTTAATTATATCACAATCATAATGTAACAATGTTAAAAAAACATAAATAATGTTTTTGCATTAAAATTTTGCTCAAACCAATTTAAGTTTTGCGGGTAGTATTAGACCTGAATGTGTTTTTCTAAAAGTTGCTCAAAGAGCAATAACAGTATTCTTTGTTATTAAGACATTTAAACTGGATCTTTCGCTCACACGGCTCCTACTTTGCAGGTCAGTTGGAAAGTTTAATTTATGGACTTCAGTCTTTGCAGCTTTGTATTATGATTCTCGCTTTGTATTTTTAGTCCTTCATTTTTATGCATTACATGCAGAAGAATGAAACGCCGCACTGCAACGATGGAAGAAACATTCACTCACTCACACAGTATCTTATACAAAATGCAAATGCACTATAAGCTGAAAATCCTAAGCTTTTGTATTTATAGTCACAGATAAAGGTTGTCGTTGTTATGGTGTCACACATAAACTGAATGAATGTGTTTAATGAACAATGATATAAATGCTGTAGTTCTCAATAATCACATTATAACGGCAAATCATTTACCATTTCTTAATGGGAATATAATATGGCAATGTGAGTGATAACATTATCAGAAATTAACTGTTGAGTAATCTGCATGTCTTAAAAGAAGCAACAGTGCAAAATGAGTTTCCAAACGCTGTGACGACTTTACAGACGCAGCCCCAGACAGGGAAAGTTCATGACCAGTATGTCATGAGAACATTAAAAATGTTTTTGTTAAATACTAATGATTGTTTTATAGTTTCTGCTGTTTTATTGTTTTTTTCTGTCTGTGCATTAATTTCTTGAATCACAGACATTAAATGTTTCCAGAAGTCACACATTTGACATCCTGGTGAAACCTGACAGCTTTGGTAATTCGATCGTCTGTCACATTGTGAATCTGATATGTCAGGAATAAATGAGTCAGTATTGTGGATAATGAATCTGTGTGGCATGAGCTGTTGTGCATGACATCATTGTGAAATTTCCACAGAAGTTTCCACTCCTGTGATCTGTCTGAACAGAGCTGAACACTTCCTGTCTCTGCTCAGGTGTCTGCTCAGGTAAACACTTCCTGTCTCTGCTCAGGTGAACACTTCCTGTCTCTGCTCAGGTGAACACTTCCTGTCTCTGCTCAGGTGTCTGCTCAGGTGAACACTTCCTGTCTCTGCTCAGGTGTGAACATCAAACTCCACCACAAGTGGAGACAGAAAGATCTTGTCAGCAACATCTCATGTCATTGTTAATAGAATAGTCCATCCCAAAAATAAAACTTAACCCATAAATTTCTCACCCTTAAGCCATCAGAGGTGGTGTTACTTCCTCTTTCAGCTAAATACAATTGGAGTATATTAAAAAATATCCTGTTTTTTCCAGTAAATTTTCAAGTAAATAGTGCCCGAGATTTTGAAGCTCCAGTGGATTCTAAAGCAAAACAATGAATGGTGTAAATGTACCTGAAATATTTTTTAAAAACTATTGCTACCTAACAGAAACATTAGGAAAACGATCTTACCTACAATTGCTAGCTGGTAAGTGGCTTATATTCTGTAGCGCTGTAGACGCCTTTAAAGGATTATTTAATAAGTGGAAACCACAAAAATAAACAATAATCATAATTACTAACACCAGAAACTGATAATAATTACTGCAGTGTTTAATCTGAGGAAGAAGCGCTTTAAACCCCCATGACTTCTGTCTTTTATTAGTTCATATCCATTATTGGGTCAGCGGTAATTTCCGCCATGTTATTTGTTTAATTTAGTCTCTTGTCAAATGAGGCGAAGGGTTGCAAGGGGCCTGTCTGCAATAAAAAGTGCCCTGAATAAAGCATAATAACAGTTCAGCTTAGTAATGAATTTCTGCCTCCCAGGATAACATTATTGAGTTTATTTAGAGGGCGCATGATGCATTTAGACTCTGAGAGAGATGCAGATCACTGCCAATTATCAGATTCTCCCAGAGGACAGGACACACCGCAGCACTTTCCAAACATTGTTTGATCAAACTTTGTCATCTATTATGAATGATGTTTACAAGACATCTGTACTCTGAGCACAGCCTGATTTTAATAGTCTTATTCCTTCGCCGATTAGCAGTTTAAAGTTTGCAATATATCAGTTTAACTTCCTTAACCGGACATCAAAATGACCGTATTTGCATTCCTAATATGTTTTTAATATATCAGTGTGTGTGATTCATCAGTTTATGTTATTCCTGGGGATTTCATAGGAAATGTCACCTTTAAAATTAAATATTAATTTTACTTTAAACATGCGTCAAATAGCCAACAGAGATGGCGCCAGAGAACAAAAGTTACCATTGCAGATATAGGTAAAACATGTTTGTTTTTCTAACCTTAAATTATAACCAAATACACGTTTTTAATAAAATATCCTGTTTCACTCTAAATCGTTGCACATTTCGGACATTAAA
>JBAJNP010007544.1:0-22328 GCA_036877545.1 Yasuhikotakia modesta | reverse complement strand
CTGGCACATGGAAGGAGAGGTTAGTTTGCGTATCCCTGATCAGTGATAAGAGCCGTGCGTATGCGTGTTTGCGCAGAGCGCTCTCCCGATCCAAGAGGTATGGGGGGTGCAGGGAACTTCTCATCTGTCAATAACCAAACCACTAGCTGTTCTTAATTAGGCCTGAACGCTCCTCTTCTGTACTTGTCTTTTCTGTTTTTAGCATATTTGTTCTTCCTAGACTTTTTGGCATGATGCATAACCTTTGTTCTGTGATTATTTAAAGCTCTAGAGTCATAAATAAAGTCATTATTTAATGCTCTTGAGTCCCTTGATTGTAGATATTTTGAATCATTCCGGTTGCGAGTGTGACACGTCTGTTTCGACTCGGTCTCTCGCCTACCCAGACTAATCTGTTCAGTCATCTGAGGAAAAAGGTGTTGCGCTTTCACAGAGCAGATCTTTTGATGGTCACCCAGATCTCAGAGAACGAGGAAGTGTAGACACGCCAGAAGCCAAAGTCTTAAGTAGTTTGTTTCTTTGTAAACGCTTCAAAAAGATTCAGGCCTGTAGTTCAGGGAGCCAACCGACTTCTGAACTTAGATATAGTATTTTTTATTCGCCAGATCGAATTCAACCTTTACTCACTGAATCTTAACTCCACGCTCATGCCTCACACGGACCTTAAGAAGGTCAAAACCTCCCATGGAATTTGTGAAGATAGCCTTCTCAATAGGGTTTGGATAAAGATGCAAGCCATTGATTATTTTAAAAGGCCTTGTTATTGCCTGCCTACCCCGCATGCCTCTTTGTAAGGCCTGTATTGATGCCCCCCTGGTGTGATCAGAACCCACCGGTCGATGGTAGGGGTTAATAAGCTGGGTTTGAACTTTCCATCTTGGCAGAGGCGTTTGATAGGTGACCAGTTGTTTTTAAGTCATGCGTGGTATCGAAAAAGGCTGTTTTCTGATTTGACCCTCTGCGATGGGTGTAGGCTTCAGGCTGTGGTTGAACATCTCCTGCGCCTGCAAATGAGTTCCTTGAACCGCAGGAACCCCAATAAATAAATCTGTCAGCTATAGAGTTGGGAGAGGAAAGAGCTAAAGGCGAATTCTCGCTGAATATTTCATCAGCATCTGCTGGCATCCCAACACCCCACCCTCTCTCTCTGTACAAGGTTTCTCCCCTGGCCCTCCTCCCCGTCTCCCCTTATCGTTTTTTCCTCTCTCCTTTACCCGCTCCTCACTGCATAGCAACCGCAGCCCACTGCAGAGCAACATGCCTCCCAACAAATCAAAATGGACGAAGTGCAAAGAAATGGTAGCTTGTTCTTTTGCAGGCAAAGTGGTGTTTGTGAACATACAAGTGTGCAGTTATTTTGCATGCTAACTTGTTGCATTTCCTGCATTGATTTGGGAGAGCGCTGATGCACAGAATTGATTTAAGTGTTGGCAGCTGAAATATTATTGGTCATAACTAATTAGCCAAACTATTGCAATCTAGTTACCAACACCCAGGGGGCGGGGTTACTGAGCTCAATAATGGGGGTTTCAGTAATGCAGGTCTAGATTCTTTGTGGGCCGACTCATTGGTAGATTGTGACCTATGGTTTGTCTTTTTCATTTAATGAAGGGGTGGATCTAAGTATGTCTTTCATGGCAGTGTCAAAAATGCTTTGGCTGAAGAACATCCTGCAGTCTATCTTCACACGTTCATTGAAGCCAGTGGTCTTCAGAAAAACAAGCATGTTCTAATGATAATACGCAGTCTCTCTTGAGAACCAGACCTTTGTTTAGGTGTCATAGTCTATGTGTTGTCACTTCAGGCGCCATATGTTATATTCTGTAGGATATCTGAAACACCCGCAGCAGATCTAGCTGTGGTCTGGAAATTCTAGAAGCATCAGTGCTTCCAGAACTTGGATGATTTTCTTCAACCACAAAAAGATCTCAATGGGTGTTGCTGTTTTGAAACATGTTAAGTTCTTACGTTAGTTTTTTGTATGTTTACAAAGCTGACATGTCAACCGATGAAATTTAAATTGCATTTCTTAGAGCTGTGTGATGTTTTATATTTATTAGGTTCCAAACTGTATTATACGCTGTATCAAAAGCTTAAATTTATTTTTTCCTAGTTTGGTTTTGGAGTCATGTTATTATAGTTTAGTTTTGGTTTCACCAAATATGTTAGCTTTAATTATTGACTCCAGCTGACCGCCGCTAAGGGGGAACATCTTTGCGCACCATGTTCTCATTTATCAGAGGCACTTTTACTGGTTTGTGTGGGTACACACACACACTCATTATGTGGGATGAATCTGGACTTCGGCTGGATGATGACTGATCTACAAGGCTAATGTGAGGTCTGGCACACTTAGGTGACAATTCACAGGCTAAAATACATGGAGCGGATTGCAGGTTTTAATTATTAGTGCTTGGGTGTTCATTGTCCTCTCAGAGCCTTGGGTATATGCTAATAGAAACAGAGTAATTATAGGGACCTTTTGTGTGACACAGTTGTGTGGGTAAATTCACAGCAATGTCACCCACCAAACAGCTGTCAGACAGTGAATCAGTGAATTTTACACCTGACCTTTAAATAGGGCTTCCCATCGAGCAAGGGTCTTAAGTTTTTAGATTTTTATATTTGTACACGAAATTTAAGAGGAATTTTTAAATTCCCTTTAAAGATAGAAGGGTCGCAATATCTGACTCTTTGGGTCTGTCAATAAAGTACACGGAGCGGAAAAGGTCATGCTGCCGCTAGAGTAGCTGCTCGATGGAAAAACAGATCAGCAAAAGAGCTGAGTGGGAGAGAGGAAAACGATGGCGGGAAGACCCCAGCGATTCGAAAGGTTAACAACAGGTCAGCCAGCATACGCACGCTTGGATCTGCTGGCCAAGTGTTCATGGTTTGTTTCTTATGGTACATTTGGTTTCTTTCTGTGAAAGCTGTTTGTCTCAGTGACTTTGAGTGATTTAAGAACTCTGCACTGTTATCGTATCATAAAATTGGAAATTAGAACATCTGTGGTTTGTTTTATGGTTCTTGGTTCCTAAAGACAAGGCTGCCCTTTAAAAAAAACTCAGAATATGGCAAATGCAACAAAGCGAGCTTGAGGGTTCAGATCGAACAAGAGGGAGGTTGTTTGTGTTGTTTTGGAGAGCCAAGGCAAGCCAAGCACTCTGCACTTTTTGATATGTTTTTGAGGGGTCAGAGATGCTCAGCACTTGGCTCAGCTTCCTATTCTGGGTACTCCTAAAATGGGCAAGTCTTTCCGGTCCAGCCTTTCAAACAATTATCCATTATGTGACTGCACAGAGAGTGGGTCTGCATCCTGTTTCTATGGCTGATTTTTCAGGCCAGGGGCCAGACAGAAGTTAGTGCTTAGTGGGTGTGCTGAATGCTAGAGTTCAAGAGCGGGAGAGTGTTTTTGTGTGTCTTTGTGTACTTCTGCTTATTCATAAACAGGCATCAACAATGCTTCACTTATTCAGCCATGTTGTCAAATTCCTTTCCAGTTTCAACCACTGCAAGAGAATTACTAAAGCCACCCCCTCTTCATTTTCTGCCCACAGGTCAGCGACTTCCTGTCTGGCCGCTCTCCTTTAACTCTGGCTCTGCGTGTAGGCGATCACATGATGTTTGTTCAACTGCAGTTGGCAGCACAGCACTCGGGCGGCCCGCAGGTGCAGCATCGGCATCTTATATCACGAGGAAGTTCAGAGGGCATGACAGGACATTCACACGGACCTTCTGGTTCTGGACCGGCCAGGGTTTTGCATAACCCTCACCAACACCCACACCCGCATCCACACCCTCATCATCCTAACGCAACACTCCCATCGAACCCAGTGGCCTTCCCACCTTCCCCCTCTATCCCTACGGTTCCTCCCATGTACCCCCCCTCTGCTTCAGGGCATTGTAGCCCTCCTCCCCACCCCTCTCCAGTCCCGGGCAGTTTTCTCCACTCCCAGCAGCCATCTTCGGCCTGCCCCACCTCTTCAAGCAGCCCCAGCCCAACAGCTACCTGCCCAGAGGTAAGCCTTCGTTTTTATTTATGTCTTATCTTGTATTGTCATTTTTGGTAGCTGGACTAAACAAGATGTTGACAAGTTTTATGAAATGACCCAATGTTGTACAATTTTTAAAAGTGTTTTTCTGACATAAAATAAAAAATTTCCTGTTAGAACTTAAACATTGTTGTTACAGATTGTGCTCAGGGTAACATTATTTAGAGAGCTGACAAAATTTTTTACATTGTTGATCACTGGGTAAGAAATACAAACCATGCTAGTGGGTAATCGCTAACATATCTTGTCTTTCACAGGCTAACTGCCCCGCAAAGACGTCCGGCAACTGTAACACTCCTTCACGATCTCGCAAACCAGGTGCTATCATAGAAAGTTTTGTGAACCACGCACCAGGGGTTTTTTCTGGCACATTTTCAGGTGTGTATTTTATTTACTTAGGTAATTTTCTAAATTAAGTGAACATGAGGTTTTCGTTCTGTACTAACGTCTGTATTCATTCTCCTTCCCCAAGGCACTTTGCATCCCAACTGCCAGGATAGCACCGGTCGCCCACGGCGGGACATCGGCACCATTCTTCAAATTTTAAATGATCTCCTGAGTGCCACCCGGCACTACCAGGGCATGCCCCCATCACTCACGCAGCTCCGCTACCAAACTCAGTGCAGCACCCCGAGCTCCCCGGCACCCTCGCCCCCTCCCTCGCCCCCACACACCCCAGGTCTGTCCAGTCTGCCCACCACGGTGCCCAGCCCTGAGACCCAGCCGAGCCTTCACCCGCTGGTACAGTGCCAGAGCCAGATCCGCATGTGTAAGCCTCCTGGTGAGTTGTGGCAGTATGTTTTGAATGCATTGGTGTGTTGATTTGTCATGTCATTCCAAACCTCTATGACTTTGTTTCTTCTGTGGAACACAAAAGAAGATATTTTGAAAAATTCTTAGTGGTTTTGCGTCAATACAGAACTTGAAACCCATTGTTGTTGTTGTGTTATTGTGTATTTAAAAGTACCCAGCTACAGGAAACATTCTCAGATTCTCACATTCTCTTAAAGTTGTTAAAAATAGTTTTTGCAGTAACATTTTACCAATGTTTTTAACATTGTGCATTCTTTAAATGTAAAACTTGTTCCTAAGATGTTAGATGTTGAACATTTAAAAAATATTACAGTTTTAAAAAAACAATGTTTTTTACAATAAAAAAACTGTTCTTTTAACCAAGCAATAACATTAATGTGATTATCAAAAAAGGATCAAAATTAAAAATTGTTCCTTTTTAAATGTTCAGGAAATGTATTTACAATCTAAAATGCTTAGCTGGGTATCTTCTGTTTTCCTCAAAAGCAACAAAGAGTAAGGCTTTGTAGTGGTAGTTCGAAAGGTAGAACTGTGGAATAAGATAGAAAAGGGATTCTGAAGAGGTAGACGGATGAAAAAACTTTAGATCCAGTACCTGCCTCCAGTAGGTTTGTTCTTCTAGGCCTCAGCAGTCATGCTTCAGCTGCCCCAGCATGTCTGGCTTTGTCTATATGCTGACGGTGTCCGCTTTCCTCTGAGAAGCAAGAACGGGGGTGGACTACTCTGTTACCAAGAGGAAGGAGGCAGAGAGCTAGAGCGAGAGAGATAGCTAGGCAAGATAGCGCTTGCAGACGTGTGGCAGGTACCCCGCACTGTCTGGTAAAAACTGATTATCTGGGGCAGCTCGCTTCAGCGCCGAGGAGGAAATTGAACTGCTCTATCATGAAACACTGCTGTTGGAGAGTGGAAAGATAATGAAGAAATATTATCCTAGCACTGTTCAAAGCGCAGGGCTGTTATCAATCCAGACTAGATTAAAAGCATACTAGGCTAACACTGCAGAATATGAAAACGTATCATCAACTACTGAGGTGGAATAACTTCGGTCACTCTTGTGATGGGATCGGGAATCCCACTTATTTTTGAGGTTGTATGTTAGGCCCATATGCTAACCCCCTCCTCCACCCACGCAGTCCTCTGTTCTTGGCCCCCTTTTGGTCTTTGTTTAGCCCCCACAATGGTTCGTCGTGCCGGCTGTGCTCTCGTCATCCAACGCTTACTGCCTCATCTGCAAAAACCATTCTATCAGCTAGGGCTGGTGAAAGGACACTTGTTTTCCTAGCAGCCTTTAAATAGACTTTTATACCAGAAATATGAGCTCAGAGAGAATGCACATTGTGTGTAAAAAGTCAGCAGAGGAGGTGGGGAAAAAATACCAAAGGTCCATTCATAAAATTGTTGTTTGTATCCGGCCAGCAACTGCCCACTGATTAATTGGTGCTTCCCTGTGGGTGAAAGAGGAAATAGGAGGGGCTCTGTGGCTATTTTTTGGACAAAGCTAGACTGCTAGTCAGCATGTCCATTAGCGCTATGATATAATGAGCAATTCAGTTGTGAGGAGCCATAGAGGTGTCAAAGGTCAGTAACTTAACATTTTGTGAAAAGCTGGGTATGGCTGAAATTAGATGTTTTTGACCATCTTGAAGTTGTTTTGAGCTTCTGAAGGTTATTCTTTAGCACCTGGTGACAGAGTCGTCTTGTTCTCAGGAGACTGTCTTTTCATTAGCCTAAAACATGGCAGTGACACCTCTGTGAATTCTGTGACCTTTGGGTAAGGGACACTTTTGGAAATGTCACATACTTTAAAAGTGTATAATCAGTTCTCACTGTTCTGTGTACTTGAAACAATTGCAAAGTAAACAAACATAATACCCCACTACATTTATTTAGAGAAGTATGCATACTGCTGCTGGTTTTATCTAGACCTGTGACTTTGGTAGACTTTGTGACACAGTGGTCAGTGTTTGTGGGTGTATCAAAAGGCACAGTGTGTAAAGTGGGGGGGTTTGTCTGCCCACAATAAAGGTTGGCCATTCATGATCTAAATTCCAGTGTTCACCAGGGTCTCCCAGCCCCCTTGCCCATTGCTGATAACCCCTTTGTTTGACACAGTGTGTGCAAATAATCAAGCAGTGTACCAGCTGGGTAGGATTGGGTGAAATATTGAAGCCTGTAAGCCAAAGGCTTAGTGCTGCCCTTTAGACTTGGTCTTGCCTGGCTGATGCAAAGGACAGAGTAAAGAAAATGGGGAAAAAGCAAGTCCTAAACAGCGAGGGGGATGGTAAAAAAATGCTTTCACCCCTCTCCACTCTGCGCTATCTGTCAGCTCAGGTTAGTTTAGTTTGTGGAGAGCCTGGGTGGAGCAGTATTTTTAGCAGAGAACAAGGGTGCTGTAAAAAGACTGCTCAAATTCCTCGCTCATTTAATCCAACTGAAAGCAACTGCTCCCGGCTGCTGTGTACGTACTGCAGGGATGTGAAATGTCAAGATCTCAGCTCTCTTTGTCCTGAGCTCCCTGTTGCTTAAACACTGCCAAGTTCTTTTTCCAAATTCGAAAGGAGACAATTTTGTCTGTGTGTTGGATCAGTGTCTGCTTGATCAGGTGCCCCAGGGCTCTTTGCATGTCACTATGGTGCTCAGACCTGCCCAGCTCGGTCAGGGTTTAATAATTTATGCCCCCCCTCCCACAGCCTTACCGCCCCTTCCCCCAAGGGCAACTATCCATAGTTGTTCATCAGGCGTGGCTGTGGCAAGCCATATCTAATGCCTTTTTATTGCTCCTAGAATGCAAATTGCGGTCATTTGAGACCTAGGCACCCTGCAGGGTCATTGATGCCAATGGAGATGTCAGGCTTTGACCGCTCCCCCGGTTTAGTAACAGCTAGGGGTGCAGATGGCTAAACACAATGGTTGCCCTGTGATGCGCACCCACTCAGAGTTCCTCTATACCCAGAGGCAGCGTTGGCAACCATCCGAGCTCTCCAGGAGTTAACTACAGCTGGCTTATAGCACAGGAGCTCCTACTATTCTCAGTACATCTGGACATTAGCATTACTGAGGCTTGTGGGTAGATCTCTAATGTAGGGGGTAAGGTATGTCATTTGTCAGAAAAGGCAGAGGGTTATGTTGGTAGGCCAAAGCAAGTGTATTTTTCTGATTTTGGGGGAATGGGGACTAATAAGCAGTTATAGATGCCAAAATTTGATGCCTGACTCTTGAACATGGTGTGGTTTCCTCCCTCGTTGCAAGCACATCTCTCTGATGCTGCAGTATTGCAACACACAGACTCAAAAAGATCACAGGACTTATCAAGGCAAACAAACAAACAAGTCAAAGACAAGCTTTAATTAAGCTGATCTTTAATGGATCAATGGTAAAGGGGAGTTTGTAAAGTCTGTCTGATTGCTGTAGTGTGGGCAGACACATTGGGTTGGGCTTAATGTTTACCCAAAACCCTGCTCAGCTGACCTAATACCTGCAGACAGGCCAACAGCCTCATTGATCGTGTAAAAATCCCTCTCTCCTTTGCTCTTTCTTTCTCTCTCTGTTTATTCTCAACCCCCACCCCCTTCCCCCCGTCCATTTCCCATCTCACGTGGCCATCAACACTTGGTCTGAATCCCTCTCCCTCCATGCAGGGATCAATACATTCTTATAGACCAGCCCTTTGCCTGTAGAACGCATGAGTCGGACCAGTCACACCACTTCAGAAATATGCCTCACAAAAGGCAGCTTTTGTTCACCAGCACACTGTTACTTTTTAGATTCCTGGGGGATTTTCTGTGTAATCTTGTCTACCCTCTGTGGCTTGTTCTCATTTTTTATGTCCCTCTGAGGCTTCCATCGCGGGCTGTATGAAGGAGGAGGAGGGCTCAGGGGGAGGGGTTAGAAAGAAGGCCAGGTGTATGTCTTGTGTACAGGCCGAACAGCTGCACAGCAGGAGGTGGAGCTGGGGTTATTTTGTATGTTTCTCCCCCCTCCACCCCGGGGCTCGTCACAAGCCTTTTTTGTACCCTAACCCCCCATATTGTGCTGCAGGCCTGAGTATGTGGAGTGCATTCTGAGGACACTGCAGAACACAGCTCATTCTGAGACAACGTAATCTTAGCGTAGAGGCTTAGAAGGCAGACGAATGGAAGCACAGGGGGAGGGGCTTGTTGCTGTCTCCGCTCCCTCGCTCGTCCTGTCCACTTGCAATTGCTGGCAGCAAAATAATTCCTTGTTTCAAACCCAACCAACCCCCCACCCCGTATGTGTCCAAACCTTCAGCTCAGGGAGGGGTGTTAGAAGCGTGAGGGCATGAAGAGGGAGAGGACTGCTTGTTCTGCCTTTGTTCCCAATGTATCCCAGCTTCACATCCCAGCCCCCAATCCCTGCTATTCTGTCTTTTTTGCTGTGATAGTTTACCCAAAAATAAAATTGGTTCATAATTTTCTCACCTGCATGTCATTTCAACCTGTTTGACTTTTTCTAGTCTGTGAAACAAAAAAGATATTTTCATAAATGTGCGAGCAGTTTCTGCAAAGTAAATCACTGTGTGCCACTGTTTTTGCTAATCAACATGCTTCAAAATATCTGCATTTTGTTCTTCAAAGGCAAAAAATACAGGTTTGAAAAGACTGAGCGGAGTAGATAAAGAAAGAAATTTCATTTTTTGGTAAACTATCCCTTTAAAAAAGCCCAGGAAGATTTATCGGAAGGCTTTAGGCCAGCCAGTCCAGACACAGCCTAATAATAACCCTATAAACAGAGTGTTGAGTCTTCCCTCGGGCAGCCATGTTCATCAGGGGCCTGATGAAGATGCTGGGAATGTTTGCAAGCAGGTTATGTATATGTTTCCTTGTTGCACAGTCCCCAAACCTTGCCAAACCAAAGATTATATGTTTCTACAGTATCCTTGGGTCTATCTAGAAGGGCAACCCAGGCGTGTGTCCATGTGGGGGGAAAGGATATTGGCAGAAGCCAGAGATTCTTACAATGAAGCCTTAGTGAGGTCCCAAAAACTTGGCTTTGTGGCACGGTCTGCCTTAACGTTTTTGAGACTATTGTGAGCTTCCTGCAATACCTCAACTCTAGCATCCCGTGCCCAGTTCTGCTAATGAGCTCCTCTGCTTTTTTTCCCCAGATTTTTGCAGCTTTGTCCCATGGGACACAGCAGCTTTTTTTCTTCCACCAGCTCCAGTTGGTGCACAGAGAAAAGCTGACAAACTGAGGTGCTTGCCCTACTTTTAAGGCCTGGAGTTGCAGTGTGATTGTTTAAAAGGGCAGATGAAGGAGAATAGCAGCCCTCTGCTGAGCCTTTCTGGGTGAACTCGTTTATCTCTTTAGACTTTAGAAGGGCAAACACTTGGCCTATGTTTGCAGTTTAGTATTCATGAAACGTAAAGGTCCACAAGACTAGAACTTCTCTGATCGCTGTAAGTCACACATTTGATTAATATTGCAGGATCTATGTGTTTGTTTGCGAAGCCTGTTTTGTTCTATGAATACATACTGATTAAAATGTACGTATATAGCTTGAATCCCTTCATAGACAGCTATGCACCCCCCACCCAAATTCCTGATTTCATTTTGATGCAGTGAGGTGGATGAAACTGATCAGGGAGCCACAACATTCATCTAGTTTTCTGTCTTGCTTTGTTGCAGTTGCTTTAGGTGGATTCCAAAGCATGTCTCTCCATGCAGCATGTCTGTCTCTCTCCAGAGGCAGCGGGGAGGGGTGCAACGTGCCTGTATGGGGGTGGGGGTTTGGTACTGGGGGCTGGGTAGGTGATTACTGGTTCAATGAGCTCAGGCCAGGAAAAGAAAAGGGAGGAAAAAAGGCCTGGATCACTTCGCCTACAATTTCCATTCGCTTGCATTTTCTATTGAAAGCCAATAGCAGCGTCCTCGCCTGGAGATGGATTGCTGCGCTAGAGCTAAGGTTTAATCAATAGGTCTTTTTAATTTGCCATCGATCCATGTTAAAAGCTACTGCAGCGTGTGTGTGTGTGGCACAGCACATCCGATGAAAGATAGTCTATGCCTGGGATTATTGACATTCTGGCTGGCTATTTCATTATTTAATTCCAGGATAGATCCTAATGGAGCTGGCTAATAGATTGTGGTTTCTCTTTCTCTTCCATTCTCTTGAATATATTTATAAACGAAAGGTTTAGGGTTGAGCAGTAGAACAATCTGACACAAGGCGCAGAAAACCCCACCTTTTTTTGTTTTAATAGACACAATAGCCATGCTAACTTTTGCATTGTTTCTTAGATAGAAAGGGATCAGAAGGTATTCGCTTCCTGTAGAAGAAACAACAAAGTCAAGATCGTATCGCTTGAGAATTTATGCGTGTGCACGCGTGGGCGTTGGTCTTCTCGCAGGCGTGTGGGTTTCTTTGTGAGAAAGCAGTTCTCCTCTCGCGTATCTCAAGGGCACGCCTGCCAGGACATTTCGAACAAAACGTTTCCGATAAGATGGCGGAAAGGATTCGTTGCCACATACAGGGGATGTTCTCTTCCAAAGCGAGACAGCAAGTGCTGCCTCGAGGAACGAGGAGAGGGGTAAATGGGGTGGGAGTAATCATAGCATGCCTTTTTTAGAACATTAGCGTCACCACTCAGACTTGAGTTTATTTATCCAGTGCTTGGCCTTTGATAACGTTAAGCAGAATCAGCACTCCAGTCCAAAGCACTGAGTCATTTCGTCCTACACCAAATATGTGTATTGAACCAGAGCTTCCTTTTTAGAACAGCTTAGATGGTCATCACCATATGTTGTGTTTTGGATGCTTGAAATCCAGTTTTGTGTGTGTGTGTGTGTTGGTATATTGCTTATTGCAACAAGAAGTTTACTTGAACCTGTGCAGTACAGGTTATTTATTTTTTGGGCTGTTATACTGGAAGAAAATGACTTTGCTAAACATTAACTGTCAACATTTAGAGGTTTCACTTACAGATGGTGTTTTAACTCTCCTCTGTCTTTATGGTTCCTCAGGTGACCGACTGCGTCAGACGGAGAACCGGGCCACACGTTGCAAGGTGGAGCGTCTGCAGCTGCTCATGCAGCAGAAGCGTCTGCGCAGGAAGGCGCGTCGTGACTCCCGGGCCCCGTACCATTGGCTCCCCAACCGCAAGGCCGGTCGAAGCAACAGCAACAGCAGCATGTCCAGCGAGGGCTCCCTGGACCTTGACTTTGAGGACTCTGTGTGGAAGCCAGACGTCAAGGCTGACATGAAGTCTGAATTCATCATGGCCTGAAGCAGCGAAGGTTTCGGTGTCCGCATTAAAAAAGGAGACTGGCAGATAGGATCCGGTTTACACTTTAGAGAGAATTTTCAACAACTGTGTCAGAAGAAGCACATCCGAAAGGCTTCTTTCCTCACCTATCCTGTGACCACAAAGACACAAAGGAGGTTTCACCTTGCGTCCTTGATAGACTATGATCTTGGAACAGACTGATTTTTGAATTGTGATGTTTGGGTTTGGATTGGACCGATGAACAGAATTTGAACTTGGATGGTCCAAGAAGTAAACAGATGAGCATAGCAGACATCATTGGTGTTGGGATTTATTTTTCTCTTTCCTTTTTTGTTTATCCTTTTTTCCCAGGGGGAATACAGATCCATACAGGCATGATGAACGGACAAAAACAAGACGCTGATCCTTTTGCCTCCTAGAGTTTTTTTTGTTCTGAATGGGCATTCATATTTCAATAATCATTTGAAGGGGGATATCTTTGTTGTTTTTTTACATCCTGTTTTTCTTGAATCACGATGATTTTCAAAACAAATGTAGCATTACCCACAAAGCATTCAGGTTTTTATCGTTATCGTTTGCACACACACCTGTGATTTGAAATAGATCAGAACATAACCGAGACGTGGCACAGTGCATGTTTAGTATATAAATATTAAAAAGGACAAAAAAACGCTTTCTCGACAACAGCTCAATGTAAAGTCAACGGTTCGACGTAGGAAATTAAAACACGAACGATATGCTGATGTGAATTTGCATAAGATTCAAGGCTTGTAAAGTCAGTCGTTTTAGTATATATATAAATAACTGCTTTTTATTTTTTTTTTACCTCCAGAAGAAAACAAACAAACAAACCAACCAAACGTAAAACAACAGATACTCAGCTAAACTCGAGTCAAGCTGTGAAACGAATCTGGAAAACTTACATAATCATTCAAATACACATTGTATCTTTCCTGTTGCTCTGAATGTGTATAATAGGAGAACGGTGGCGTGCCGGAGGCATTATAATGGCTCACTCTGCCAGTGACGAATCTCTCATTTATGCAATTGATCAAAACAACCTTGTCCCATTAACTGCAAATACTTACCAACGACTTACTGTACACAAATCCCAGCCTATAGTTAAACCTGCCCGTCTTATTCATCTACTTATCAAGCCACTTGCAGGACTATTTTTTGGCAGATTGTGGTATATCTCTTAATTGCAGGTTTATAGAAAAACGTATCCACCCCCTTCACGATCGTAATAGTGCCTCGTACGTAGACGCACTGACCTACTCAATCAGGTGTTCCAGAGACGGACAGTTCTGCTGCTACAGGGGACTTAACTTTGCATGCAAACGTGTGAATTATTGATGCTTTTTTGTAGAAAATAATAATAATAATGAGAAACTGGTGCTGAAAAGATACACAAGCATGAAATTGTGAAAAAATAGACATTTCCCCCAGCCGCCTGGGATTTCTAATTAGAGATGTGATGTTACATATCAGTCACAAACCAAAACAGGACTGGAATTCGACATGGATCGTTCCTGGATTTTGGCAACTCGCAGAGGAACAATGGAACACTTTTTATTCCCCACGTACAAGGGGTACACAGAGCGAACCCACCCTGCCACCATCAACCTGTCCCGATGTGGACTCACGTGGACGTTAGCAACCAACATTTGCCCCCATTGACTATTTGGACATAAACGTGAAATGTTCTAAACTAAAGATTGCACTCGCTGAGTTTGCAATGAGATTACCTACCTAAAGGGAACATTTTTGTCTTTTCCTTTAATTATGTTCAAGTGGCCTTAACGCTCATTATCGAAACGCTTGCAGAGTGGTAGACAACGAAGGGATGTTTATGTTGATTTTGTCCTGTGGTTTCGTTAAAACATCACGTCTTTTGGGGGGCAATTTTTGTGTTTAGGAGGTGGAGCTCTATTATGTCAAGGCTTCAGTGCCTTAAATATTTGCCCCTTTGATGTTAAAAAAAAAAGGAAACTGAACAAATTATTTCCATGTATGCAGGTTTTTAATGAGCTCTGGTAGAATTTTCATCTGTTTTGTTTGTTTGTTTGTTTGACTGTTTGTTACAAGTGTTCAGTGCTACCTGTGGGTCGAACAAAATGGCTTCAGGTTCCATCTATTTGTTCCTTTTATCGTTCGATTACGTCCCTTGAACCCTACTGTCCTACAAAGAAGCTGAAAAGCAACAAATTTATGTGTTAATTACAAAAAATACGTTACAACTGCAGTGCTACAGCAACAAAGTGCCCTAATTCTCAGTTAGAGATGTCCTGTGAGGATAATTTGACATGCACTTCGCTTTCTCGATAAAGATTTCAATAAACGATTTCTCCCTTCGCCCCCAGAAAATCGTTATTTAATTTCTATATATGTATGAAATATACTCTGTGTGTGCCTCACCTGTATGTACAACGGTTAAAAAAGGAAAACAGAAAAAAGCATAGGAGAGACCTGAGTTTTTGGGGACACTGAAGGGGGAGGGGATGGGGCATTTTCAATAGTTTGTTGTTTTATTCACATCATTTGAGTTGCCTGTTATTTCTTGTAGCCAATGATAACTGATTACAAGAGTCGAAAAAAAAACAATTTACAATGTTCTAGTTATAGACCGGTGTAGCACATGTGTGACTGTATTAATTTATGAAACCAAAATGGTAACTGTGAATTATGTATTTCTTTGTGCATTTTTTAAAAAGTGGGCGGAAGGCGGAAAAGGGCGTGTCGACGCCCCATTTTGTTTTTGTGGAATATAATGGAAATAATCAAGTAAAAAAAGGAAAATATCTAAATATATTTTTTTCTTAAGCAATACATTTCAGTGTGACTTGTGATAGGACATTTTCTTTTTTTAGGTAATAAATTGAAAGAAAAAAATCTGATTTTGTGTATGTGTGGTTGATTTACGTTTTCAGTGAATGTTTTCCAGATTTGATATGGGAAGTAGTAGGAAAATAAGTCTTTTAATAACTGTATAAAAATAAAAGGGATTTTTGATGCTATGGCAACCATTAATTGGGGGCATTTTGGTTAGTTCCTTGTTGCCATGTTTAATTTTGTGTAGCTCAGTTCACTTTATTTTCAGTGTAACGGCATCACATACAACACGAGTATATTACACACTAACCACAATAAACCAACAATCATGGAAAGCGGTGCAACAAACATGATCACGTATATCGCGTCTCACTGCGGTATGCGGATAACATGCATAACAGATGGGTGACATTAATGTCACCCTGAATTCTAAAAGACGGGCACTGTTGTGTTTGTTTGGCGCTTGTGCGGGTGCCACATCTCCCTTCATTTCCTGTCCTTCACTGTGTCCAATCATCTTGAGTTTGTAATCAAGACGGCGCGTATCCGACGTGCGCTCCCGGAGCGCCTGCGCTTTTACGTGCATGATGAAAGCTCCCGTTAAAGCGCACCGGATTTATATGGATCTGGCGTTTGCTCAAGCGCAAGCCTGGCAGATCAGACCCGGACTGACAGCGGCTGATACTCCAGCGCACCCACCCATCTGTCAAGCCGTCCGATCTCCTCCCGGGAGTCGCGATGACAGATTCAGGGTGAGCGCATGACGGGTTGGTACAGTAGACAAGTTCTGTACACGCACATAGCGTTTCAATGTGAAGTTTTCCGTATCCTATAAACCACAGTAACTAAATGTTTTGGAAACAGGGAGTCGTTTGCATGAATATGGGCCTATAAGCGCATGCTGGAGAATACATTGGGTTTAAATGAAGGACATTTTAAGCAGACACCTAATTTAAGCTCCTCTATTTTCAAATCGCGGTTAGTTAGTGGGGGCACGACTAAAACCGTATGTAGGTGACGTCCCGCTGGGGCTGTTATACATGCAATGGCAAATATATTTTAAAAAGAGCTTTTTAAATCTTTTCTTACTTAAAATAACTTCCCAAATACAGAATGTAAATTAGGAGCCCAGTTTCATGCTTGCATTTGCAGCATGCATCTATAAATTTAGCGTCACACAGGGGTTAACGGGTTAATGTGTGAACCACTAGTTGCAGGTCTGTTTTCTGAATAACCCAAATGGGCCTGAAATAACAACCAATGGTGCGAGTTGGGGGTGGGATTCTCTGTTTATCCAGCCAATGGCAGGTGGAGAAAAGGTTGAAAGGTACTAATTTTGTTGTTCTGCTTATGATGTTAGTTATACAGAAATGAAACAATGATAAATGTTGTAGACAAAAGGTTGTAGGTTCGAAACGTGCAGCAAGCAATCTAAGAGAAGTCTTAGAGGTAATTTTGGTGGAAATTTGTATGTGAAAACACAATGTAAGTTTCTTTGCATTAAAACACTTACTGGCAGATGATTTATGGAGGTTTACTTGTGTAGCCAAAAACAGCACATGTAGTTTTTGTTGGCAATAAAGGGAAACTTAAAATTTCCAACATTCCTCATGGTCTTTCCTGTGTTATGATACATACGAATAATTATTATTATTGTTAGCATTCCCACACATTTCCTCGCTTGTCAACTTCCCTACAAACCCGGCTCACTACCTTAAAAACAAGCTTCATATGAGTAAGCCAACAGTTTAACTTCAATAGATCTTGCGTGTATCAACGGTACCTTGAACATTATACTGTTGATTCATTTATACGTTTCCTTACTTCAGCAGAAGAATAAATTCAATTATTCTGAAACCACTTTATTCATAATTAAAAAAATAAAGAACTCAAAATGAATTTGTAAGTGTAAGTGGCAATTAGCATATTGTTGACATCGACGCGAGCGCTTCTCTAACATCTTTAATGTTAGCAAGACTGTACGTTTTTCTCATGTCAGGTTCCCCAACAAACAGGAAACATTGTCTGAATGTTTGCTAATGTTCTCTAAAGGTTCTCTTATAGCTGTCAAAAATGTTCATGCTATACTGTTAGTAGATTTTTGAATATTGTATATATAAAAAAATGTTATTTTTATGTTAGCAGAACATTTATAAAATGTTTAAATAACGTCCTTATAATGTTAACACGATGTGTGGACGTTTGGACGTTTCAAACTAACATTTTAATGGTTTGTTGATGTTACAAATGGAAACATTAGGTAAACATTCTCACAACCTTTATTTGTTAGCTGAGTTCAATAGTTCAAAATATCACATTGCTATTGTGAAAATTTAGCTGAAGTCCAAGAACGTTCATGCGTTCCTTTATTCGTTCACAGTCAGAAATGCTGTCCAAGCTGAGGCTAATCTTCTCAGTTTCCTGTAATGCTAGAACTCTTTGATCAGATGAGTTTACCAGAAGCTGACAATAATTTCTGCATCGTCTTAACTTTGCATCTGCCTCCACACCCAGCTGGTGAGAATAGCTAAAACTGCAACATTCATTTAAATCGAAACTGTGGCATGGAGAACTGAGACGAGCCCATAGCTGCGGCCCTAGACCACAAACGGCAGATCTTGAAGTTGTGCTATTAGAACGGTTCCTTGGTTCTGCTGGGCACAGCTGAGATAGGTCATGTGACAATGGTGACATTTGTACGTATAGTCAGTCTGTGCATTGGCGAAATGGCAGAAAAATTAGGCTTTGTGTAGGTTTAGATGCATTTTGAATCACAGGTACAAACCAGACAGGGTGAGCGTGACGTTGAATATTTAACTTTGGCATGTAACTTGTTCTGCACCATTTTTACAAGATGTGAATGACTTTTTTTAAATGGTTTGTTTTCTTCTGAACTATAATGTTTTCTACACTACAAAAATGAAATCGAACGACAATGAAATGCACCATGGAAGCCTGTGGTATGTTTACATTTTAAGTGTTGCTTAAATACACAAAAAACTTGAAAACCCTCCTGCAACTTCTTAAAAGACAATTTGGTGTCTCCATCCGGGTTTCTTGGGTAGCTGAAGAACGGCAATCTGTTTAAAATGTCGTCTTATTTATGCAGCTGTTGGGCTGGAATAGCTCTCTAATGCCATCATAGTTTTTCTTTATTGTCCTGCTCGGTTGCGAGTGGACAACAACAAGCTGTTCTGCGTGGTTCCCATGCTTTTCCAGCTGTCCAGTCACAACATCAGCGTTGACCTTTGAACCCTGTCCACCACCACGGTGGATTAACAGTAAGGTTTTTCTGTAGCGTGAAACCGCTTGCCCTGAACAAACCATCTTCTGGACTGGTAATGGAGATTTCAGATGTTAGCGCTTTGTTAGCGACCACGTGCGAGCGGTACGTGTTGTCCGCGTTACCCCGGTTCTCATGACATTAAATGTGGTTCTCTTAATTAGCCCTGGACTTCTTTTGGTGTCACACAAATGTAGGACATGCAAAGTGCGGTTTGGCTTCATCTTTCTAGTACAAAGCTTCTAGCCCCCTCACTAGCATCATATAGCAGGTGACCTTTAGCGAGTCTGATGACACACGCTAACATGAGCCAAAACCACCTCGCTGTCAAACGCATTGAACTCTGCCGACCTGCCCCCAGAAATTAATAATCACAGCCTCTCATTTACCGATTGTGACAGCAGCACCTACTCAGCTAACAATGTAATGTTTTAAAACGTAACGTTTCTTTAACATTTTTATTTAATAGTAGATTATTTAGTTTGAAAAGTTCTTAAGTTTTAAAACATTCTAAAAGTTTTAGGAATGTTCAAAGTGTGCAAGAATGTTTTTTGATTGTTTTTTGAACATTATTGAAACGTTAATTTTAAAAATTACAAAATATATATATTTTTTCAACATGTTCCACTAACACCTTAAAATAAACTTTTTTGATTTGATATATAATATTAAAAGTTGAAAAAATTATGATCTATAATTTTAGAACAAAATTATGTGCAAAATGTTTTGATAACTTTAAGAGAACGTTAGCCAACGTTTTGAGAACGCTCCGTGCCAGCTGCGTAAACTGCCATCTCGTTGTGTTGCAGACTATAGAGGAACATCTCCAAATGATCTGTGGGCTAATTATGGTCTGTCTAAGCTAATTGTGTTATATGTTGCTGCCCTGTGGGTCCCAGAGACCTGCTCTGCAAATGACATGATTTATCGCTACACGCTTCAATAAAAAGGCCGAGGTATCCTTGCAGTCCCAAACAGGTGGAAGCGACCCGTCTGCATCTCCCGGAGGTTTCCGAAACTGTAGCTCCAAGAAACGTCTCTCAGTCTGGATTCACTTTCACAGGTTAAATGTCACCTCAGTCAAATACTGAGAAAAGGGCCGAAATGATCAGAGATCAGCAGTTAGGGGCAAATTTACAGGCGTGTAACTTAGCTTATCGTTGCTTTGCGAAGACCGGCTGGCATTCCTGATAAACTGCACAGGTGCTGTTTAAAGGCATTTGGCATTTAAAGTTTGGCTCTGCGTAGAGCACAAAACAGAAACAGCCCTGCAAAAGACTAGCAAACTCCAGGAGACCTTATGCAACCATGTTAGCTAACACATGCTGCGGTTGGCGTCTCGTGCCTCACAGTAACGCTCCTTGAGGTTTGACTGAGTGGAAAATACAGCCAACCCACGCGTACCCGAAACAGCAGCGTTTACTCCACCGCGTTCACTCGCGAGGAGGAACGCAGGCCCAGAAAGCAACGTAAACCTTTTATCTCTGCAGCTGTGATCCCGTTGCGCTGGGAAAACCGAGTGAGAAATGCAACGCATGCGGGTGTTGTTGAGAGAACCCCCTCTGCAGAGGTTGTAAAGAGCGTCGCCCTTAGTGTTATCATGTAGCAGTTTCTTCATCTGCATAGAATATATCAGTGGATGACCTGTACTGTGTTAGGGGTGCTGTCCCCTGCTCTGTGTCTGAAGGGTGGGTGTTAAACACATGTCAGGTCTAATAAAAGTGGGCTGCAGGTTGCATGAAAAAGGGATTACCCAGCTAATCATTTTAGGTTGCAACAACATTTCCATTAACTAACATAAACGTTAAAAATGTTATTTTAAAGCAATTTTTTTGAAAGCTGTTTTTGAAACTTTTTTATATAAAACTTTATTTTATTTTTTAAAAGTAATGTTTTTAAAATGTTACACTTACAACTTAAGAACAACATTTGGATATATGATATATGTATATAGTTAAAGTTATATAAGTTTTATAAGTTTTTGTGATAACTTAGAGAACATTAACCAATGTTCTGGGAACGTTCTCTGTCATTGTGTATGATTAGAAAGAAAAACTGCAGCTTTTGGCTTAGAGCACCTTTGAGTTTCCAACGCAAGTGTTTCACCCAAGCTAAAGATTTACAGACCAAAATAGAGACTAGAGCTCCCTAGCAACCATTTGAAACACCTTAGCAACCAGATAGCAGTGGTGGTGACTTTTGCACAAGCAGGCGGCCCTTACAACGTTTTTGAGTCAAATGTTTAAAAAAAGCATAGCTGTCATTCCTCTCCACACCAAAGAAAACCATAAATATGCAGACCGGGTTCAAAACCCGCCCCAGACTCCATTCAGACAGAATCTCTCAATTCAATGTGCGCCCAGATCCTTTTATGGTACTGTAAACAGAGCGCTGTAAATTCAGCGGAGGCAGAGCGAAGAAATGAATGAACAGAGGAAACCTCACTCTGGCAGGAAGTGGGGAACGGCTGCTATGGCAACGAACCGAAAGTAGGAGGAGCTCTGGCGAATCGCCGTCTATTGACGTCATTTCGCGCACAGAGAGAGCGAGTGAGAACAGCTGCAGAAGACATAAAATAAACAAAAGAGACGTGAACCCTAGCGCTCGCTCAGAAATGCCGCGCGGGAGCCACAGTCTGATGCTTGGAGAGGCGCTGCCTGGTCACATCATCTTTATTTGGGACGCTCTCCTAAATCGATGATTCATTTTAGAAAAGAGCAAAGGGCAACTTGAAAGCCCTTTTTTGATTAATGAGGTGTTCCTGTAGCCCAACTGGTAGAGCTTTGTGTTAGCAGCACAAAGGTTGTGGGTTTAATTCCAGTGAACACAAGTACTGATAACAAAAACATACAAGTTTAATTCACTGCAAGTCGCTTTGGATAAAAGCATCTGCCAATGAATAAATGTAATGAACTAAAAATAATGAGTCTTAAAATATAGTTTCTCTTCACTGTACTGGGGATTTTTTTTAAAGCTACTTTAGCTTGCAACAAGTTTTATCCATTTATCAGTTTTTCAACACGATTGAAAGTCTGCAATAAAACTGGTTGCACGCTACAGCAGTGTGCAGGATTCATTTACATTTGTGTGTTTGGCTTGTGTTGTTATCCAGGACACATATATTTGTGTCAGTATGTGTGTTTCCAGATCGAACCTGCAACGTTTGTGCTGCTAACACAATGCTCCACAACTGTACATAACACTATTGAGTGAAAACATTTGCTTTATATTGTTTGTTTGTTTGTTTTTCTCTATTTTATTTCCTTATGCACCTGTTTATATTCTATTAGGCGTGTGGAGGGCTTGTTTTATTTATCTATCACGATGCGATTATGGGCCCATAAACTAATGCGGTCATGTCATCTTCATTAGTAATTTTATGCATTTGCTTGTTCATTTTATGATGTTAGCGCTATAAAGGGCCTGAAAGCTATTTGCGGTTCTGATCAATAAGTGGAACCCAACTGAGGTCTGTTTTTAAGCCCCGCCCAGTAACGTTTCTGTTGACCAATCAGCTTCAGCCAAACGAACACTTCCCTGGCTAACAGGGAACGTTCCTACAACATCGGCTAACATTCTCAAAATGCTGTTTACATTATACAGCATGGATATTAAAAACATTATTCTCAAGTTTAAAAAGCAACGTAATGTAACGTCTATGTGTTGAACCTTACCACAACATTTCAAATAACGTTTTTAATGTTTTGGTTTGCATAATTGTTACATAATTGTTTTGTGAAGAACAATCTTATATTTGATACCTCAGTTTTTAGTTTGTTGTGTAGAGAGACCGGCTTGTTTATTGTCATTAGCATGGGAAAAGCGCACAGATATAAACGCTGAGCTTTTAAATGCACGTGAGCGACTAGCTGCTGTCAGCGAGAGCTACATGGAATGTGATGATTTTGATCATTATTCTTCTGGAAATTTTCACTCTAGATTCTTGTAGACCAACAAGAAGTGAGTGAATGAATTGAGTCAGTGGAAAAATTTGAAAGAATTGGTATGTGGGCAAAGTCTTCTGGGTAATCTGAGGCGAGATTGGTTGCGCTACATGTGAAAGAAGTCGAGAGAGACTGAGAATGAGAATTCAAACGTTTGTGT
>JBAJNP010007543.1:0-22332 GCA_036877545.1 Yasuhikotakia modesta | reverse complement strand
AAACATAGTAAAACCCTAGTACTTTATTTTTTTTAATTGCTTTTTTGTTATTGTCACTTTCTGTTTCTGTCAGTGTTAAATGTTTCAAATCTGTCAAGTTGACATTGCCTATCTAGCAAATGACAGTAAGGTAGTTCAGTAGAATTTAAAACAGAGCCGCAGTGTATGTTTTTATTCATTATCTATGTATTATCTCATTTATATAATCTATTTTGGCATATTATTTTAGCTGTTACAGTATAGCACATAATGTAAATGAAACTATGTCTATATGCAAGTGGGCATGTTTATTTTTTAAAGCCCATCTTACTGTCACATTTATATGGACACATTTGTTGTCCTGTAGTCCTCTAACTGAACAGCCGGACTGTTGTTCTTTATAATTACTGGAGGGATGTTAACAGCAGTGTGTTAAACACCCAATCTCAAGGTCGCAGGAATGATCTCATGCGGGGGGGAACTGTGAAGCCGTGTCTGCCACGAAATTAGTAACTTAGTCAGGCAGGTGGCTCCAGTCAGAGATGATCCACTTCTGAGCCTCCAAGGCGCAAGTCAGTCAGATAGTGAGCTAGCTTGTTAACGCCCCACTCTTGCTAGTCCTGACAGCGCCCTCACACTGTGAGGGGAACAACCCCAGGAGACACACACACACACACACAATAAAAACACATACATACACACACACACAGACATACACACACATACACAAAAAACACACATATACACACAAACACACACATACACAAAAAACACACATATACACACACACCAAAGCTATAATAGTACAAAAATGACCAATACAGTTTCTGACCACATGTAATGAGTTACAAACCTCTGTTCACACATGCATACAAACAAATCCATGTTATCATGTTACAAAAAAAAAACTGCTTTTTATCCAACAGGTGGATGAAACAACCTACTATAACGCAAAGGACAAGGTAAGTTAATTCCTACACGTTACTGAAAACGACTAATTTGTACATTTCATTTCTTTACATTATAGATATGCTAGTAGATTTAGCGAACCAACCTAAATAGAGGTTGTTGTTTTTTCTGTTTTTTTTTTGGCGCATTTTTATGTTCCCAGTTTGACATTAATGACACCGAAAACCCCCCTCCTCAGAACCGGATCAGACTAGAATTCGAAGAAGACCCTGCTTTCAAACGGCCGGTTTCGTACAACACGACAGCTGTGCACATCCCCACCGACATCTATGAGGGTTGTGAGTACACACACAAAAGTTTACATGCGCTTTTTTTACATCGGTTTATACATATCGGTTTATAGAATCAATATTTCCATCACAGCTCAACTTCCATCACACACATCAACAGCCTATTTTAAACACTGCATGTCCCTTTAAATGCAGTGGCAACGCCGCAAAAATGTATTTATGTAACTCCAAAACATACTGTAGCAATAAACTACTGTGTTTTATGTTTGTTTATATATTGTTTAATAAGAATCGTATTTAGTAACATACTTAAATGAACTAAAATGGAAAAAAAAATTGACTAAAATTAGTCAGAGCCCCATCAGTGCTGAGTTAAAAGGAGAGTCATGTTTTTAGGACGGCATATTAAATTTATACCTCAGTTCGTAAAAGTGTGTCTGCAATATGATGTGGAAAATATCAACACAGCAGTTTGTCACATAGCTTGTTGTCTGTTTTGAACACAGCCAAGCCATCCTGCCACTTGAAAATGTAGCCAATTTAGCAATTTTTTTCCACTAATTTTAGCTAGTACCAGTGAGTCTCTGTCAGCTGGAGTTGGTCACTTCTAAAAGGACCCTTGCGATATATCAGAGCGAATGTTTTCAAAGCTGTCTGCATCAAATGGCTTTATTTAGCTCTGCGTGTGCAGCTATAAGCACACAGAATGTTCAGTCCAGTACCTTAACCCCACGTGTTCCGCTCTACTTGCGGCAGAACAACGCGAAACATCAAAAACACAAGCGTGACACACTTGTGATCTTTTATGAATGCGTTTTCTTTGACGCATGAAAGAGAAAAACTCTGGAAGCTAAATTCAGGACTAAGGGTTATTCAAAATGAAGAACATGCACATGATGGTGGGGTGAAAATAAGTAATAGTAAAGTAAAAGGAAAATAAGTAAAAGTGAAAAGGTGTGAGGATGAACGAGTGTAAGAAAGAGGTTTTGTTGAGACAGGAAGTGAGACAGACAGAAGATAAGAGAGATGTTTTCATGGGAGCGCTCGCGGTGTGTGAATGCTTTAAAATACGGCTTTCTCAGGTGCGTTTCTCAGGGTGAAAACTACACAAACTGCTGTGATGCATACTAGCGTACTGCTCACTAGCGTGCTAGCACACTGCATGCTGTGTTCTGGTTTTGTAATGTGGAATAATGAGAAAAAAAATACATTATGCAAAGCTAAACGTCTCAAAGCCTGTATGTATTAGACTGTCACATGCATTCATCTTTTCACAATGCATGTGTAAATAAGTTTTTATCTCAAATAAACATACTTATGATGCATTTTTATGCAAATTTTGTGTAATAATTATCTGTTGCTCAACTGGTACAGCATTGCAGTAGCAGCGCAAACGTTGTGGGTTCGATCCCGGGGAACACAAGTACTGATAAGTACTGATTGCGTGTCGTTGGATAACACCATCTAGTGTGAAATCTACTTGGTCCAATTTCACTCTCAATATATGTTCAAAAATGACTAAATTAAGCATGAAATATAGCGTTCAAATCTGATTTGACTTTCCGTTTGTCACTTTTGCTTTTAGTAAATATGAAAAAAGTACAAAATACACATTGACTCTTGGTTAGCTGTGCGATTTCATCATTGTTTGTTGTGCTCTCAGTGTTAGCAGGGAGTTGATAATTAGCGATGGGCTGCCTGTGGTCTTAAATTTGTGTGAGTGTGTCACAAACAAATGAGTTTTGATGTGATATTTGCGCTCTGAAACAGCCACAGTCATCTCTGTCTCTCTTTATCTACCTTTATTAACTTCAAATTATTCCCTGAGTCCTTCTGCTTTCTGCCTAATTTTCGCTTGATCTGAAAACAATGTTTACCCAAAATGCATTGCTGTGCCCAGTTCAGCACCCACAGAGACAGTCAGAAATGACGCTGGGTGAAGCTTTAGGGCAATATTCTGTGTCTCTCATCCTTTCTGTCTGCCTCACCTTCTGTTTGCCTCTGTAATAGTGTTTCAGAAAAGATACATTTTAGAGTATTCATATTTTAGCTCTCGATACTGTTTTGACATCCCTATACCACAAATCTACATTTAGTTACATTTTTCATACGTAACATTGTCAGTTTAGCACTAAGCATTTGTTGCTATTATTTACAATAAACTAAATAAATTATTTCTGTTCATAAACAAACTATAGAATATAATTAAGCAACATATCATTGCTTGGTGTCATGACTAAGGTATTGATAACACAGTATTATATTGCCAGACGGATTCCACACCTAGTTTGTGTGTGTGGGTGTGTGTTATTACAGACTCTAGGCTGTATGTGTGTCTTATTAAGACATGAATCTGTGCGTTTTGCCTCAACCCAGTGTGTCAGCTGTCAACTCAATCTCAAGATGGACACAGAAAGCTCGGACTGTGTGTGTGAGAGATGGAGAGCGAGCGAGTGTGTATGTGTGTGTGTGGAGACATTGGTCCTTCTGGCTGTGCTCATAGTTCTCAGCTTGGTTTATCTCTCCTATATTCTGTTGAATAATTGGGCTGATTCATTTAAACCATTGAAAGTTTGGCTGTAGTCAACAATTTTTTTTTCTCGCACAGCCTCTCTCTTTCTCTGCCGGCTTTTTTTAGGAATCAGAGAATTGAGCTATGAATTTTCTGGTTCTGTAATGAATGGACTGTCAGAAAAAGCTGCTTAGCTCACAGACAGCAGCATTTCTGAAGAAAGTTTTCACCTGCGCAGGTATTTTTCTTAGCTTTATAAAACGTGCTATGGCACTTCCATATTGCTATTAGATAGTAAAAATATGGCCATTTGATTTAATGGGCAATTTGTGAGTACAGAGGCACTTTTATCATGTAAAAATTAAATGTTTTCAGAATTTGTTCCTTTGTTATCTTCTACACAACCTGGACTTTTCATATTGTACATGATGGTAATGATGTGCTGGTAGTGATGTGCTGGTAATGACATTTCTCTCTTTAATTTATTTTTAGCAAAAGTTAAATACTTGACTGTACTGAGGTGCAAATGTAAAAAAATATTCGGAGAGTGGATATTTTATATATAGGGTGAAACGTCAAAAATGACATTTTAGGTGGTCCTTATTTGATTTAAAAGAAAAACAAGCTTTTTAACAGTAATGTTAACAGGTGTATGTGAGAGTTAGCGGATGGAAAACATTAGCCGAATGTGAAAACACTGGAAGTCTGTGAGATGTCTGAACTAATAAAACAACACAAGTGTGTGTGTTTTGACTAATGAAGATTTGTGTGGCGTCTAACCCCGCAGACAGCCAGTCTGATGGATGAACAACAGGAAGGGGTGTTAAACCACATCTGTCTAAAGTCACACTCGCACTGTTGCTTGTTATCAGCTACTAGTTTGCAGTCTCATCCACTAATGCACTTCCTTTTATAGACGCATCCTTTGCTATCAGAAAGAAAAGATTCATGAAAGAATTGACCTATTATAATGTATGATACCTGAAGAGAGTGTGTGTGTTTGTGTGTGTGTCTGTTGTGTGTGTGTGTCTGTCTGTGTCTGTGTGTCTATTGTGTGTGTTTGTGTGTGTGTGTGTCTGCTGTGTGTGTGTGTCTGTCTGTATCTCTGTGTGTGTGTGTGTATCTGTGTGTCTATTGTGTGTGTGTGTGCGTCTGTTGTGTGCGTCTGTTGTGTGTGTCGAGGAGGGATATCCTCTCTTGGGATAATTACAACCTTTCACAATTCCCTCACTGATCCTGCAATTTGTCAGAAACACTCACCCTGCCACGGAAACCATTTTCACGGCACTACAGCTCCTCTGCTTGACTTACAAACCTTACAGCTTGCCCTACTCTGGCATGACAGGGCAAGTAATTTGTCCATGCTAAAACCCAAAATGCTGTACAATACCACAAAAATCACAGCCTGTCTAAATATATTCGATGCTTTATATAGAGTTATATTGAGGGGAATTTTGGGCCATGTGATTTCTATAGTGGGAGGAGCTACTGCAAATGACAGTACAGTCATTACAGTGATAACATTACAGTGATGTCCTGTCACTTGTTGTTCTTGTAAGTTCTAATTTGCTATTGCTAACATAAGCCCAATTGTATATACATTGGTTCTGTTTCCCATGCATCGCAAGGCTAAGACTGTGTTACCCACAGTTAGAATTGTTGGCAATTTACATTTGAATTGACAGCGTGAGCAAAACCGAGATGCCAGGGGGCTTGGCTTAGTGATGTCTTTGGCTTGCCACCCACACACTCCTCTCGCCCACACAGGTGCCTGCGGTCAGGCGTTCCCTCAAGACCCCCGGACCGCAGTCTCCGTATTGTCTCAGCTCTCGGAGACAAGTGGGTCTCCTGGGTTGGGTTCAGAGACGAGAGATAAATGTGTTTACAGAGGCCCAGTTGTAGAGCTGGTTTGCTGATGTTCTGCTAATGGCCCCCTTAGCAGTAATCGACAGGGCCTGGCCTGGTAAATGCCTGATTGAAAATGAGAGGATTCTGTTGATCAATAGAGAAACTGGGAATAATAATTATTGTTGACTCAAAAATACACACAGTAGTTTTTGTAAGAATTGGACTGATCATTTTTGTGGTAATTTAGTGTCCAAATACTTGGATTAAACCTGTTGAAGAGTTCATTAAGTTCCTTAAATATGAATATTGGTGTCATTCATTAAAGCAATCATATATATATTTCTGGGCAGAGCACAGCTCTTAGCTAATAATAGAGTAAGCACAAGAAATGCGTTTGCCACTTGCTAGTGTAGCTGCAAGTGGAGTTTGAGTGGATAAGCATGTTGCTAGATGGTTCTGTGTGGCTTGTTTTTGGTCCAAGTCAAAACAGCCAACCCCAAGTAACAGTAAAGGATATTCCCACCCATTTTATCATCATGCCAAATCAAGTCTAATTGCCCTGAAACGTAATAGCAAACCGTTTCTAAATGAGTCACACAATTCAGGGTACCAGTCATGTCTATAACACGGACGTATCACATGAGTTACAGCAATGCTTAACTTAGCGCCCCTTAAAATTTTTCCTCACAGTTGTTGTGATGTTTACATTCATTGTAATGCAATGCAAGCGTCACTCTGACAGACTAAAACTCCCATTTCCTTCTAATTCTGTTAGAAATGCATTAGCTAATATTCTTCTGCTCGCTTTGTTACTTTGTCTCCTTTACAGATATATAATTTGAACAACAATGCGCACGCAACAGTAGTGGTGTTCTTTCGATTTGGGTGTTTGTTAGAAAAACGCTTTCCGAACACCTTGCGTAGCCTTTCTATCCTAAACTTCTGAATCTCATAGAGACCGCAAAAACGCTTCAAATCAACAAACTGGTCTTTAAACAAAAGGTCTTTGAACAAATACATGCAGAAATACTATAAGAATCCCTAAAATTTATTCTTCTTTGTTTGTGTTTGTAATAGCCACTATTATCCTAAATGAGCTGAACTGGACTGCAGGTCTGGATGACGTCTTTAGGAAAAACAAAGAAGATGACCCGTCTCTTCTCTGGCAGGTGTTCGGCAGTGCCACAGGCCTGGCCCGATACTTCCCAGGTAAAACACTGCTGGTCAAGGAATGTACATTATCAAGAGAGTTAGCTAAGACTATATATTGTTATTATATATTATGATGATAATGTAATCTATATATGTCACCCTCACAGACTAAAGAGAGTGGGTTTTATTTGTTTTTTCCGCATACTTCCTGGGAATTAAACCCATGAATAAGGCGACTATATGTGCAACATTTAAACTATTCACTCAGATTTACATTTTCACTTAAAGATATTCTAATGTGTATCCAGGCAACGAGGATGTAAAGATGTGATGTCATCAGGGTCTCAAATGAGCATCCTGTCCATATAAGGCATTATGTATCAAACCCTGTTTTATATGACATTGCATAATCAGCCAGGGTATAAACAAACACATGTATTATAAATACTGAGTAATTGCATTGAGCTGTCAGCCATTTCGTCAGTTCAGTGCTAAGAGTCTCGCAACAAAGACACAAACTCGCTGTCAACTCATTATACAGCACTCACAAAGCTCGCGCATAATTGGTCCACAGAACCTTTTAAACAACAGACTGAAACCTGAAAATGTTTCTCTCCTTCTTTTCCGAGAAGCAATTGTAAAAGGTTAGGAAGCTGTAATCATAGCAATCGAATTAAACCAAGCATCCCATAATTCTGTTCCAGCTTCCCCCTGGGTCGACACCAGGAACACGCCAAACAAGATTGACCTGTATGATGTTCGCAGGAGGCCCTGGTAAGCAAACGTGTGAGAGAGAGAAAGCACAATTTGTCCTTGTTTACCCTTTACGCTAGTTTGTTTTTTACGCTTGTCCTGCTTTCTGTATATGTGTGTCTGCAGGTATATTCAAGGGGCAGCATCACCTAAAGACATGCTAATCCTGGTCGATGCGTAAGTTTACACTTTTTACAGTTTACACACTTTACACACCTTACACACTTTACAAACCCTAAACACTTTACACACCTTACACAAACACACACACCTTACACACACTTTACACACCTTGCACACACACACTTTACACACCTTACACACACACACACTTTACACACACATCTGTTCACGCATTCACACGCACAATTACCTCAGCTCACGTTTACCGCATTTTCCTCAGTTTGTTCGTTGAGCAATTAGTTGATCCACAGAATGTTATTTTTCACCACGTGTGACAGATTTCACACTCTCCCCTAAAGAGCTCATGTTAATTCTGCGTTAGAGTCATTTATCAGAGTTAGAGAGAGAGAGATACAGATGGAGAGAGAGACAGACACTGATTAAAGACTGACACGGTGTGGCGCCGAGCCGAAGAGAGGTGAGACCAATGAAAAATCAATTTTTGGCTTTTTTTCTCTCAGAGCAGATTGGAGATCTTTGGCAGGCTGTTAAATATCACAACCGTTTTTTCAAACGAAACAGTTTATGAATATTAAAGTTTTTCAAGCGCAAGCAAAAACGACCCGGCAGATATTAAATACAGAAAAAGCGTTTCTTCCATATTGCGTTTGGAACAGACTGTTACACTTTTTTCCATCCCACGATATTTCTTCATTTAATATTTTGAGTTTAAATGAAGCCGCATGACGCAACGTTACAGTCATGCTTGGAATGAAACACTTTATACTGGTTAGTGACAGATATTGTCCTATTACGAATATAAAAAATGCATTTAAATAACAAATTATTAATTTAATAAACGTAATTTGTGTCCATTATGTTTTAATTTTGCCTAAGTGATGTATTTATGTTGTATGTAATTAATTATATTAATTTATGTATGTATTGTAACCTTAATTCTAAGTACATTGCTTGGCCGTAAGCAATGTTGACAGTTTTGTCTGTGTATTGAGTCCATTAGTGTAGCTTAGCCAATCAATGTATATTAGCTTAATGACTAAACAGTAAAGCTCACGCACATCTCAGTGGGATCCGAATAATTATCAACCCATTTAGAACTTTATCTGGTGCCGTAGTCCCACAGCCATTAACAGCCTAAATATGGTTCAGTCAGCAAGTGTGTGTTTTGTTCAGTTGCTTTTGTTTTGGCGGTCTTTAGGCTATCGGCCAGCTTTTAAACCTAATGGCTAATTCACCTCTGTGGTTTCCTCAGCTCTCCAGCACAGCGGCCCACCGGAATAAGCTAACTAGGTCTAACTTTAGATTAGCCAAAACAAAACCAAAACAAATCTCCCATACCTTATATCTATATATGTATGTGTGTGTGCATATATACACACACACACAAAGAAACAGAGACACACACACAAAGACACACACAAACAGAGACACACACACACAGACATGTGCAAACATGCATACATATGCATATATTACATTACATATATTATTTATACATGCAGTGTATATAATATAAAGGTATTTCATGCATATCTGTATTTGTGCCGCTGTAGGAGTGGGAGTGTATCAGGACTGACATTAAAGCTCATCCGTACCTCTGTCAGTGAGATGCTGGAAACACTAGCAGATGATGATTATGTCAACATTGTATCTGTGAGTATAAAAGATGTGATTTCTCAATAATGGTGCCCACTGTATGCGCCTGACACAAATACAAACACTGTGGCGTCGTGGGATTGGACAACAAACTATTGCTCTTCCAAAGAGTCCTGAAAATTTGGATTCCTGCCGAGCAGTAATTGAAAACTGTAAGACAGCAGCGTTTTGGCCATTTCGGTTACATTTGCTTGGTTTCCGTTAGGCACCGCCGAGATGGCAGGCCGAAGAATTATTGATGTTTCCCATCATCCTCTGCTCTCGGCCCTCAGCTTCATTCCTTTATGAAACACAATCGGTTATTCAATTTTGTTTGCGAGGCTATTGACAGAAACAAATACCATAATCTCAGCACAAGGGTTTAAAGTAAATGAGCTGAATTTTGTATGCATATGCTTTTCAATTAACTTTCCTTCCCATTCCTTTAATAGGTCTGTGGTTGTATTTCATGTCCTGGCTGTAGCTGTGTGACGTTAGCCTGACAGTAATGAAATTAGCAACAGTGCTCTAAGTGTATTGCTGGCATTGAGCCATGAGACTTTTAGAAGAACCTAATAAAGCCTTGAATCAGATGATGTAAACTGACTTCATAAGGTTTTTGTTGAGTTTTTGGGGACACATTTTAGTCTCTATGAGAAAAATTGTGTATAAAACGGTCTATATGATAATTGCTATTATCTGTACTGTACTATTGTAAGGGTTGTGTTTAAGGAAAGGGTTAAGGATTGAAAATAGAGTTTTTAGCAAAAGTCATTATGTCTGGGAAAAGTGTGTGTGAGTGTGTGAGACTTACTATTGTAAGGGTTGTGTTTAGGAAAGGGTTAAGGATTGAAAATAGAGTTTTTACAGTTTAAAAGTCATTATGTTTGCGAAAAGTGTGTGTGTGTGTGTGTGTGTGTGTGTGAGTGAGTGTCTGTGTGTGTGTTTTAAGACAATTTTGTTTATATATTTTCTAATATTATATAACTAATAATACTGTATGATTTCAGTTCAACAATACAGCCAAGTCAGTTGCCTGCTTTGAAAATCTGGTACAAGCCAACGTTCGTAATAAGAAGATTCTGAAGGAGGCGGTGCATAAGATAACAGCCAACGGCACCACAGACTATAAAGTCGGCTTCAAGAAGGCATTTGATCAGCTGTACTCAGATAACGTATGTCTAATACACTTACATACACTTCATTATGTGGCTAAAATAAGTGCCTATAAACATTTCCTTGTAACTATGTTTAACATTTGATGTTTTACCACACATGTAAGTATGATTAATTATTATTATTAACATATTATTAACGTAACATATTTATTATTAACATAATCATTAATTACCTAACTTTCATTATTTAGAAAACAATTGTAGTCCAATAAGATAAATAGATCCACAAACATTCAGGATTTGTTTTCCATAAAGATAATAATAAAAGAAAAATAAAATACTATAGACATGCACAGATTTACATAAATGCAAGTGGATTTGCAGTATATATTCAAAACAGAGTGTCACACGTATATAAAGCCACAGTGTAGTATATTACGCCACCTTGTGGCGTCTCATGAACTCAATACAGAGCCTGTATATTTTTCTATTAGCAAGAGCAGATATTGAAGTGGGAACAATGTGTTTTACTTAAAATGAAACCCCTTTCTGTATATCAGTATTGTATGCAAGTATGACACAATCTTTGCACTAATATACAAAGTGGCTTTTTTTCTAGATGAACGTGTCGAGAGCAAATTGCAACAAAATTATAATGCTCTTCACTGACGGAGGAGAGGAGAAAGCGAAAGAGTTTTTTGAGGAGTACAATAAAGATGGAAAGGTGAGCGCTTGCATACACACACACACACACACACACACCTGCTCTTATTACCTCATAACATAACAAATAAATCGTATATTAGTTTATAGTGTAACTCAGTTTTTGAGTTTGTCTGTATTCTGTTAATTAATCATTTGTTAAAGCTGCAATTTGTAACTTCTGTGTTTAGGCAAAAGTTTGTAATAATGATATATAATGTGAGCTTTCAGCTATAATGTGATTTCTTAGTAAATGTTAGTTTGACTTGAGGTTATTTCATGTCTGTAAACAGAAAGGAGACAATGTGGCTACAGAATTGTGTGTCTAAGTGCTAAAATAGCCGAGAGCTTGTTCAGTTCAAATCAGTGTTATTTTTAAGGAATAAATGCGTTACAGTGTTTTATTTTTACAGCGTTATGTTCTAGCAGCTTTACACAATATTGAGATAAAATCACCTTTAAAAATGAAAAACACTTAATACATGGTATTATTGCAAATAGTATGAGCAAGATAATAAGTATATTAATAAAACTAATTATGAATATTAGGTTTATAGTTAGTTTATGAGTTAAAGAGTTGACTAAACAGACACATACATGTTTGAAAGTGACATGTATGTGTCAAGTTACGGTTGCCCATACTGAAATGTGACCCATCCATCGTGAGGAGTTAACACACACTGCAAGTCATGAACACACACACACCAGTGCTGGTGCTGGAATCGAACCAGAAACCTACTGATTACAAGCCTGACTGCTTAACCAGTAGAACACAACTCCCCACACAACTATTGTGACCATTACCATAAATGGACATGCATTAGGAATACCTGACATTATATGCCAAGGCTCATACCACTCTATGGTCTATGTGAAGGTAATGTATTTAGTCCGCTAAGTAGAACATAGTCTCTACTATGCTTCTGAGACTATGTGACATGTAGCTCCACAGGTAACCTGTAATACTACGCTTCAAACAGAGATGGCAATAGAGAGGCAGCAGTTACCGATTGCTGCTATAGACAGTTTGATGAATAAGTATTAAGAGTTAATTTATAAAACATTTACCTGCATGATTCATGTGTTCTCACAGAACCAGTAGCAGTCAGTGCTAAATTTATATGCATCTAAGTCTAGATTCATAAAGACTAAGGGTCTAAATATATATTATATATAGCTGAATGGCTGCAAGTAAATGAGAGTATGCATTAAAAAAAGAAGATAAGCAATGATCGCACACAGCTAAAGTTTACTTTAAAATGTTAGAGAGCTGTCATTTTGTTTGAGTAAACATTCAATTCCTTGCAAGTGACTATTAATGTTAATTTGTGGGCAAAAAATTAAACCTGAGGTAAAAAACAATCTTTCCCCAAATCACCAATGTTAATTTCCAACCTCAAATGTTAATTTTGCTGATGTCTTTTTTCTATTAGGTTCGAATTTTCACCTTTTCTGTTGGCCAGCATAACTATGATAAGACCCCAATTCAATGGATGGCCTGTTCAAACAAAGGTAAACACTGACGTTGCGCAATAACATTGCATACTGTAGTCCTGAAATGTTATAGTGATGTGATTTATTGTGATGTGATGCGTTGTATGGTTCTCTGCAGGATATTATTATGAGATCCCGTCTATTGGAGCCATTAGAATCAACACGCAGGTACAGCATCATTTCCTCAAATGTGATGTAATCTAACAATCACATTGTATAATAACATAACTGCCCTTCTGTACCCGCAGGAGTATTTGGATGTGTTGGGCAGACCAATGGTAAAAGCAGATAAAAAAGCGAAAAACGTTCAATGGACCAACGTGTATTTGGATGCTCTGGTATGGCGAATATTTGTTTGTTCTCTTTGTTTGCTAGACGCCTGTTTTGTGCGTGTTTCGTTTGCACGTAATCTTAGCTACGTGAATAGGAGATTAACAAAGCCTTGGAAAACTACATTAAGTGGAATGGACAGGTCGCAAAAACACCATTACACTTTTGTAGCCAATTAGAAATTAGGGGTGTATACAGCAGCTGTTAGTCATTCACAGTTTTGCATTTGGTGTTTGTTAGTTTGAGGGCGGAGCACCGAAAGAAGGGGTGTGTTTGTTTAAAAAGCATTTCTAAGCATCATGTTGTATTTGTGGCTTAGTGGTTAGCCCAATGGCCCGTGTTTGCAGACAGCTCATGGCTTGGGTCATTTCCTGTAATGTTTATATTTACGTTATTCATGTTTCAAATTAAAACAAACACAAAAACGGTCTGATGTTTGGAGTCAGCGGACTGCTGACAAAAACGGACTGATGATTGAAGTCATCGGTTTCTATGTTTATGCTTTCAGGAGCTGGGCCTTGTGATCACGGGGACCCTGCCAGTGTTTAACAAAACCGGCACCAAGACCGGTCGAGACAAGAATAAGGTAACATCTCATTTATTTACATGTATTCATTTGGCAGACACTTTTATCCAAAGCAACTTACAGTGAATTCAACATATACTTTTTTTGGCAGTACTTGTACTCCCTGGGATCGAACCCGCAACCTTTGAGCTGCTAACGCAATGCTCTACCAGTTGAGCTCTAGGAAGGCTACGTTTATGGTGTCCATCTTCTTTGTGAGATGCATGAAACATTGCAGAGCATTGATTGAACAGCGCAAAGGTTGCGGGTTTGTTATCCGGTCACACCGTGTAAAAAAATGAATATATGTAGACACTGGGATAACAGCGTCTATCAAATGTTTAAATGTAAATGACAAGTTTGAAGGTTTAAATGTACAGTGATTAAACGTATATGTTAAACGCACTGAAATCTGATTTGGATAACAGCAGCTGCCAAGACAATAAATGTACATTTCAAACCATCTGCGATTACACATTGTCCCAGAATCTGGGAACATTTAGGAAAATTATATGCCTTGTAAATCAATTGGAGAGCAACCCAATCCAGTGACTTCTGTTGTTCATTTTGGACCTTGTTATCAGTTACTGGATCAGAACCAGTTGATTCTGGGCGTGATGGCCATAGACGTCTCTTTGGAAGACATTAAGAGACTGACTCCGCGATTCACCGTAAGTTCAAGCGAGCGTGTGAATGTGATCTGTACTTCATTCACAACTGTTGCACTACAGCCGGCTCATGTCATCTCTAGTTTCACTTTTTAGCATTTAAACGGCACTATTTGTGTTTGGCTAAGCTTTTTTATAGCTTTAATAGCAAACAAGTTTAAAAAGAGCATATTATGATAATTTTTGTAGAACTTTTGAAATTTGCACTATTTAAAACATAACATTTACATAACATTTGCACTATTTACATAACATTGACGTTTACAGCTTAGCCCCCACTCAGTCCCAAGAATATTTACATTATACATTACACCTTATACATTAAATCTATGAAAACTGATCAATAATTGATTTATTAATCATTTATTATTTTTATTAATAGATTAAGTGCATTTAATTGGTCAATTTGCAAAATCCACAAAAAAAATAAACAAATACGCATTTATTCATCAGTGCCTATTATGTATATAAGCAACTCAGTGAGAGTTTTAAATGTGTATTTATTTCACATGCTAAGATTTTAGCCAATCATGACAGGACAGGTCATGACATGATCTATTTATATAACGCAAACTTAAAGGTACGGTAACCAAAAACAGTTGACTTTTAAGCTACCAAACTACAAAAGCTTAAAGGCAAAACAACTTGTGTTTTTGTTCCATACAGCTTGGTCCAAACGGATATTACTTTGCCATTGATCCCAATGGTTACGTGCTTCTTCATCCTAATCTTCAACCGAAGGTACACGTCTGATTTCTGACGTTACTGCATTTCTGTCTCTCACTTTTACTTTCAGTTTCACTTTGTAGTTTCACTACAGGTTATGGTGATATATTGCAAGCTACCCTCACCCAAGTCATCTGTCCTTTTTAATAACACTCATAAAGGTTTATAAAGGAGGTATAAAGGTTTATAAAGGAGAGCAGTGGTTTGATGGATACCCACATTTGGCTTGAGTGATGGTGTCTCCTATGGTGGCCTTTATGTAGTGGACACAACACTCATTTGTACGAACCAAACACAACAGTTTCGTTTAGTTTACAGACGAAACAGCAAAGAGAGAATTTATTCAAACACCACGGCAATTAGTAAACATTTTGCCTGTGATCCGTGAGATTAGTTGACACTTTGTCTGGAACAATTTATAAATACTAAGAAACAGTTTCTCACTGGAACACCTTTTCAAGGAAAGAGTGACTCACAAGTAAATATTTTTGCACAATAATATGGTGCTGTGCTGTGATGTTCAGTGTTGCTTTGTAGTACTAAGCTGTTGTTGATGTTTCTCAGGACCTGAAGTCCCAGGAACCCGTGACGCTGGACTTCCTGGATGCAGAACTGGAAGATGATGAGAAAGTATATGTGAGTACAAGTTCAAACGAATGTAACTGCACAGATAGGTGCATGCATTCACTGGGACTTGAACCCATGATCTTGGTGTTGCTAGCATCATGCTCTACTAGTTTAGCTAGAGCGTCACTGTCTGTTTGTGATTAATCCTAATTTTACTGTTTGTAAAATATACAGAAATATATCATGGCTTGGGGTGAATTGCATGTTTTGTATGGTTAGAAATTTTAACACAAATTAAAATTGTACATAAATATGTAGTCGTTTTTGATTAGCAAAAACAGGTCTGAGGAGCTATGTAAGAAAAAGATACTCATTTAGACGGCTATAATTGAATATAAGCTAATAACATCTCTTGTGTCTTGTTTCCAACGGTTATGTTAAAACAAAATGATCTATAAAGTTTAAAGTGAAAGTGAAAGAACAAAACAGACAGAAGTCGGAGTTTTACTCTTGTGTAATTTCATCACATTATGTTGAAGAATTAAATCTAATTTGCTTCCAGTGTGCAAAAACTCTCAGCGAGGAACTGTAAGGCCAAATAACTCAATGACTCACACTTGAGAGTCACTATAAAATGGATATTATATATTAATAGCGACTGACTGAGTCTATAACAGGTGGAGATATGATGGTGTGTTTACAGCTGTTATGCGTCTGTGTAACGCATCTGTCTGTCCGATTCTTTGTCTGTCTGTAGATCAGAAGTAACATGATTGATGGTCACAAGGGAAATCAGACTTTCCACACACTTCTGAAGTCACAAGATGAGGTAATTTTTCGACCTGCAGTGCTTTTCAACAGTTTTTTGCTGGTTTTTCTTAACGTTTCATAAATGTTGTGGTTATCGGCAGCCGATATTCCACAATGCAAAACGCATCGCCAACAAACAATAGCAAACCGGGTTTTAACAAAACCTGTTTTTAATGTAGGCGTGTCGCACACAATGCCAGTGTTGACAGTTTAATGAACTAGCTTCTAAGTAACACATTAATTTGCATATTAAAGTTGATCACAATTAAACTTTTGAAGATTTAAAAGCTGATAAGCCTGATTCTTCACCCTAAGTAAGGACAATTCTATTGTTAGTTGCACTTCATTTAGTTTTGCGTTTCCATGTTTCCATTACATACATTTTTTTTCCCACAGTTTGGGATGCGTTCATCAATATTAGATATAATGAAAATAGAATGAACACCTGTAACATTAATTCATTCACTCACTCACTCATTCATTCATTTTTATTTCATTTTCAGCGTTACATAGACAGCGGTATCAGAACCTACAACTGGGGTCCAGTCCACGATACAGACTACAGGTAAAACTCTACAGACCACTTTCAATAGGTGAACATGTTGTTTTTGCTAGTGCCAGTAGAGGGCACTGTTCTAACCCACTTTAATAGGGTCCAACAGATCAAAGTGACATACGGCACAAGAACACAGTGAGGATTAATGGGGTAATTGTTAGTCTAAATAATATGAGACTAGCATAATGGCATCGATATCACAGACGTTCCTCTGTAAAACTATATACTGCCATTGCAGCTGTCATCCATAACATTTACCCCATTCTGCTAAATACATTCATGCCTAATATAGGGTCCCTGTCAGTAGTTACATCCTATAAAATAGTCAAGCAGTTGAGTTGATATATATATGGTTGACTGGTTGTATATTATGACATATATTAAGTTGGGCTGTATTCTCTACATACAACATTACAAGTACAAGTTGTTTATGTTGTTAACTTCTACAAGTACAGAACAGGGTTCCCACGGTCAGGTCATGTAAAATTTTCAGGTATGCTTAAAAAATGCTATAGATGCATATATAGACCTATAGATGACTATCAATTGTATTTATCACGTTTCTTTCTTGTTTTCTCTGTAGTCTTGCCTTAGTTCTGCCTGAGTACAGTGTCCACTACATAAAGGCCACCATAGGAGACACCATCACTCAAGCCAAATGTGGGTATCCACCAAACCACTGCTCTCCTTTATACCTCCTTTATAAACCTTTATATCTCCTTTATAAACCTATATAAACAAACTCGGAGGAACCTCTCTGAAGAGACACCTTAGTGCAAAGCTCCTGGTTTTTATCCAGGCAGCCCTTTCGGTTTAACCCCATGCCCTCAGGTTCAGTCCACATCTCTTTTTTTTGACACCTACGCCTCCTCCTGAGATGTTACCTCAAGGTTCCTCAGTTGTGGTCGATCTCCAGGAACGTTCACCAGATGGTGCCGATGACCCCTTAAGCGGCAAAAGCGTCTCTCCCCCCTTGTACATTACCCCGTTTTTCACCCGGGCGCACCTCTGCGCCTGTGTTTACCCACTTCTCCTCTCATGTGGCTTTTGGGAGAGTAAAGTAAATCTCAAACACCCCTCCCTGTAGGAGAACCTTAGCAGTTTCTGTACAATATTCTTATTCAAAGCTTCTGGGGTTGAATAAAATATTGTGAAATCCCTCATGTTCTTTCCCTCCCTAAAACCCTTTCATTCTCTCTTTTTTCTCTCCGTATCTCTCACCCTTGCCTACTTTCCCTGTTTGTCTGTAGCTTGGAGACCCTCCGATTCTGGCAAGTATTTTTTCCTACTGTTCTCTCACTCTTGTGATGTCTTACTAACCTGCAATATCAAGCACCGATAATGTTTATTTTTAATTATCAAAACTGCAATTTAATAGTTAAATGTGAAGTGTGATTTTTTCCCCCAAAGGCGGCGCTAAATACAATTGCAAACGTGTTCAAATTGGTTTCCCAAAATCCTCTGCCATTGGTCAATAAAACAGATAGTCTCCACCTCAAAGTCATCTCATTGGTTGAGCCAGCGTTGCTGTGTTTGGCTGGCTGGCATGTGCAAACAAACAAAACAGTGTTTTGATAACAGTTTGATTTCAACCTTTAAACCTCTTTTAAATTTTATGTGGAAAAAAATAATTTTATTGTCTTTATCAAAAAAATCACATTTCAGTGTGTTAGTTGCTTTTTATAATCACTATAAACCCAATACTAACTTAATGATTCAGTGTGAACAGCTGACTTCAAGAAATTTGTGCCTAGCCTAGAATGTCTTAGTCCAGCCTAAATTTTTAAGCCTATTGAAATTTGAGACCAATAATATACCGAACGCAGGCATTTGATCGCATACCTACCCTGCATTTTACATTACAGGGGCGTAACAAACCTCGGTAATCAAATAGGCTAGTATAGCTAGCTTTAAATGTATTTAGCAGTAACATGTTATATTAGTTGCTTTGAAACGTGGCAGTACCGCATTATATGTATGGTACCTGCAATATAGAGCGTAATGCATATTGTACCACGCGCTTTAATAGAGTATTCATCTGGACTAAAACACATTCTTCCATTTAGTGAGTTCATCATATAGTTATGAAACAATGTGTTTCTAATGCTCACACCTGCCGTATGTGAACGTGTGTGTGTGTGTGTGAACGTGTGTGTGTGTGTGTGTATGTGAACGTGTGTGTGTGTGCCGCTTCAGTGTGCAGGGAGAGGTTTAAAGGTGAAACCTCAGAGAAAACAAGCGTGACTCCCTGTTTTCCGAACTGCGGGCTTTATTCCCACCCTGAAAACTTTAAAAACCCCATAAAGGGGCAGTTTAACCCAATGCAGGCCTTGCTTTTTAGAAGCAAACTCAGATATCCTGTGTGTGTGTGTTGGTGTGTGTGTTTGTGAGCGTTTGTGTGTGCGTTCATGTGTATGTGTGTGTGTGTGTTCATATCCAGGTGTGTTTGTGGTATGTGTTTGTTCCTTTTTAACTTTAATTGGACAATGTAATTCCGAGTCTTCCAACATTGTGTCGCAATAACCGTCTGTACTAAATCACACATCTGTCCGCTGATCTCCGCTTCCCACTGTAAACACACATTCGCCAACCTATATTTTAGGCCCTTAAAACCTCCGGTGCCTTTATACCTGATCCCACCATGGAGATTGAATAACACAGTTTGCACTTGGTTTAATGTCAGTCACATGAAAACACATGTTTTCATGCATGGTTTTCTTAAACGGTCAACAACATTGTCAAGATGATGTTTTAGAGGTCGGTTCACCCCAAAGTGGTGGTTTTCTAATCATTCACTCACCCTCATGTTCTTCCCAACTTTTCTTCACAGTGAAACGCAAAAGATGTTTTGAAGAATGTTCATGCTGGTCTGTAAATACAGTGAAACATACGGTGACCAAGGGCTGCCCAAAAATTCTTCATCAAAAACAAGTAGCTTATAACAAACATTCTGTGCCTTCGGAAGACATTAAATAGTCTTGTGTTGCCTGGAGACTAAAACTAATGTTACTTTTGGTTCCAAAAAACACTTTAGTCTGTAAAAGAGCATTTTATATATAGCTCTCCGATCTCATTTACACTTCCTCACCGTTTACGATGCATTTATGGTGCTTTTGGGAACCTGACATCCCTTGTTTAAGGTTATACGTGTTTGAACCACGTTTTGGGGTGAACTGTCCCTTTAAGGATGAAGACAGATAGCTTAGATTAAGTTAATATGCCTAAGTAAAGCTCTAATTTACAAACCACACGTAACCAAAATAATTCGCTAACTGTGTGTAAAGCGTAAACAATAAATATATGTGTCTTTGCTCACATAAGGTTCTGCCCTCCTCTTCCTCGTTTGTTGTTTGTCTGCAAAATTCATAAATAACATATTTATGAACATATTTAATAACATATAAACCTAGAATGCAATATTTTTCCTCAAGGCGTGTCCTGGGAATTAAATATTGGTGTCTTTTGACCCTTGTGGTTTTACCCTGTCTCTCTGCCTCTCTTTCCTCCCCTCTCATTGGTCGATCACGTCCTCTTGTCCCTCTCTGGTGCATTCGACCCTTCAGAAGAAGATGGCAAGTACCTTTTTCCTCCCTTTGTCTTTTCCTTCATGTATGATCCCTGATGTCTTATCCCAGACATACACAAAACCATTGGGTTGTTCACTAAATAGTGCGCTTCCTCAGACTTCTGTTTTTACAATAGTTCATTGTTCACAGGCAGTGACATAACCAATAACCTTGAAGGCGGCGTATAGAGTCTTTACTATTGTGTTGAATTTTTGCACATCCTAACATGTGTGACATCACGGTTTTCCTCAGATTTGTAAAACCCATATTTTCAAGCAATCTCAGATGTTTAGACACCACTGTGTGTTTATATACTGGGATGTATGTAAACAGTGTGTAGCCAATGAGACGAATGGATATAGCCATTTTCTTTCCGTCCCACACAGTGGTGTGTCTTAACAACAGATAACTGTGTTACTACACAGACAGACATTTTTACAAGCGGTTGTGCAGTTTTGTGTGTCTGTTGCGTTGTATTGCAGTGAGAAGTTTAGCTGGTTTTGCACTTTATTAATGCTTCTGAAATTACCTGACAGAACTGAGCTTTAATTTTACTTTTTTTGGTTTCATTTTCTTTCAGTCTCTGAAAGTCTGCAGGTGGACAAATTTGAAGAATATGGATATACCTTCATAGCACCCAGGTCAGATTCTTAAAAGGACAGTATCTCATATTTACAAATATTAATAATTATGAAAAATTCATATTACGAAGACATATTTTACTCACCCCCGTGTTATTTCAACCTCACGTGACTTTCCTGTTTAGGTAAACACAACGATAAACCAAACGATGTTTTAAAACATTTGAATTGTAATATCTTTTATATTATATTATGGTTATATTTTAATAGAAGCATTTCATTAACTTTATAAATTACTACCTCAAAATGAAACTCACAGATTAGGGATTAATAACACAACAAATAATATGGATTTAATTATGTATTTACCAAACATTGTGACAACGTTACACTGGTGTTTCAGAGAGTACTGCAAAGACCTCGAACCTCAGAGCGACAACAACACCGAATTCCTGATCGACTTCAACGAATACATCGACAGAAAGACCCCCAACAACCCACTGTGTGAGTGTCTTGTAATGTGAAGTGTCTAAAAAAATGCTAAAGCTAAATTTCATCCGCTCTGTCAGGCTTCCTGGTTCCAACCCAGAAGTGAGGATGGTAGTTTTGAGGATTCATACCAACAGTTAAAGGTTCAGAGTTTGTCCTCAGATCCACCGAGAGATTTAAGAGAACAGTTTATGAGGTTATAATCTAAATTAAAACAGGTAGCATGTTTATATTCATAATAAGTTAACAGAAAAAACAGAACAGGTTTGTTGCAGCCTGGTCTTGCAAAAGTAATCTTTGGTTAAAAAACCTGTATAAACATAAGCAAATATGTGCCTTTTTTCCAAAAAAAAAACGCAAAAGAAATATTTAAGTTTAATGTGTATATATATAATGTCTGATATTAAAGCTAAATTATTGTTTAGCCCCAGTACAATTATTATTGAATTATTCATTTAACTCCTATACAAATGGATTAAGTAAACAACCATTTTAGCCATTTAAATTAAATACTGTGAAGCACGATTAAACATTTATTCCAAGCAACAAAGCAAGTGTTATGTTATGTTATGTTATGTACAGTTATGTTTGCAAATTGTTTTTCTTGTAATGAAAAAATCCCAGGCTGCAACAAATCTGTTCTCCGTTGACTTATAACTAAACTCAATGTGAAAACTCAGTGAAATCAACATTACAAATAATTTTAGTGTAGTTCTTTTACCAAGCTAAGGCAGCACTTACACACTGTTTTCTGATTCAATTGGTTTGTAAAATACACAGCAATGCTGAAATTACATAAACCTTAGAGTGAATTGTGTGCTTTAGGTTTGAGCTAATTATATTTATTGTTCTCTTGTTGACTATTAGGGTAAGTAAACTGCCTCCTTGCACCCACACAGAGACACCCCTCCCCAAACACACACCACACACACACACAC